>SEYY01008183.1:0-10143 GCA_009176605.1 Armadillidium nasatum
TCTCAGATACGATATTTAGATAGGACCTTTAGAAATACGGATAAAAGGAAACGAATGCGAGTATGTTATCCAGGTGCAAGAGTGAGTGATATTGTGGACAGAATAGATAGAGAGATTGCAGATACAAATGTGAATGCAAGAGTGATTGTCCATGTTGGTACAAATGATATAGGTTATAGAAGGTCAGAGGAACTGATAGCAAGCTATAGGAATTTGATTGAAAGACTGAAAGTAAGTGGTAGGAAATGCATAGTGTCAGGTATTTTACCTAGGTTGGGAGCAGGGCTAGAATGGGAAAGTAGGGCCTTTGGTGTAAATGAAAGGGTTAGGAATTTATGTTTATCAGAAGATATTGGATTTTTAGATCACTGGGAAGAGTTTCAAGACAGGAATCTGTTTGCAAGAGATGGAGTGCATCTTAGTCGAGAGGGTGTGCAGCTTCTGAGTTGCAGGATGGAGAGATGTCTGCCGGGAAACTAGGTAAGAATAGGGGTGAAGGGCATAATATTGGCACTGTTAGTTGTGGAGATGGTGATTTTAATATTGACGGTGGGATTGGTGGTGGTATGAATAAAAATAGAGGTGCCTTACAATATGGGCCTATTAATAAAAATGGAGATATTACTAGAAATCAAGATGTAAAGGATACATATAAGGACATGTTTAGTTTGAAATGTTTTTACACAAATGCTCAGAGTCTTAGAAACAAAAAAGATGAGTTGATTAGTTACATTATAAAGGAGAATCTAGACATAATTTGCATTACTGAAGCATGGGTTAATGAGGCATTTTACGGAGACTCCCTACAGAAATATGAAATAGAAGGATACTCATTTTACCTATACCAACGTAGAGGAAGAAATGGTGGAGGTGTAGCACTCTATGTTAAAGGCAATATTGAATCAGTGTTAATAGCTGACATTAAAACAAATCAGGATGTGGAATCTGTGTGGGTAGATATTCTTATGTATAATAAATCATATAGGATAGGAGCATTTTATAGAGCTCCTGATCAGAGTCAAGTATTAGATGGAAGAAATGGTGAAGGAAATCAAGGTAGCGTGTGAAAATAATGTAAAAGGAATAGTCATTATGGGTGATTTTAATTTTCCAGACATTGAGTGGAATTCTTTGAGTAGTATAGTTAATAGAAGTTCAGTATTTGTAAATTGTATTCTATACAACTTTTTGAGTCAGATGGTCCAAGAACCAACAAGGCATGCAGCATTGTTAGATTTAATATTAACAAATGATGAAAATGATGGTGAATGATGTCGAAGTAGGGGAGACTTTAGGAGCTAGTGATCATTATATTATTAGATTTAACTGGAATGTGAGGTCTGGGCCCAAATTGCAAGTCAATAGGGAAAATATATTAGATTTCAGAAACGGAGATTTTAGCAAATTCCGAGCAATGCTCAATGAAATTGACTGGGATAAGGAGTTTAATGGTCAAAATTGTTTCATCATGTGGGAATACTTCAAGCAAATATTGGCTAACATTCAGTCTGTGTGTTTTAAAGATAAACCCATTAGGGTGGCAAATAGAAAACCTAATTGGTGGAGTAGAGAGATAAAAGAGAAAATCAGTGAAAAGCATAGATGTTTTAAAATGTTCAAAGGTAGGAGAAGGGGGGAAGATTTGGAACATTATAAAAGAATTAGGAATGAACTTAACCAGTCAATAAGAAGAGCAAAGAGAATGGCAGAAATTAATTTGGCAAGAAACAGTAATAAAGACCTGAAAAAGTGTTTTAGCTTTTATAAATTTAAAAGAAAGGATAAGAAAATTGGCCCAATTAAAATTGATGGGAATTTAGTAAGTTCAGATAAGGAATTGGTTAATATTTTCAACGCTTATTTTGCATCAGTGTTTACTGAGGAAAGGTTGGATAGCAGTTTAGAGAGTAATAGTTCTAGTATACATGTAATGAATAGGTGTACAACATTTCAAATTGAGTTAAATGAAATCGCATCCTTACTAGAACATATTGACCCAAATAAGGCAGCGGGTCCGGATGGTGTGTATGGTAGAATTCTAAAAGAGGGGAGTAACAGTATTGCAAAGGCACTGTATTTGATTTTTAAGCGATCTATTGCTTTTGGAGAGGTACCTGAGGACTGGAAAGCAGCATATGTGGTGCCATATTTTAAAAAAGGTAGTAAAGAAGATTTAGGGAACTATAGGCCAGTTAGTTTAACATCTCTGGTTGTGAAAATTTTGGAAAAGTTACTGAAAAGTCATTTAGAGAAGCATTTAGATGATAACAAGATACTATATAACTCCCAGCATGGCTTTAGAAAGGGTAGATCATGTCAGACAAATCTACTGGAATTTATGGAATATATTACTGAATATATAGACAGGGGTGATCCAGTTGATGTCATATATTTAGACTTTAGCAAGGCTTTTGATAAGGTACCCCATGTAGCCAAAATTAATTAATATATGAAGTTAAGAAATGGTAAATAGCATTTAAAAAAATATCCAGAAAAGTTAACCATCATACTTTATCAAAAAATAAAAGTAAAGATAAAATTAATTTTTTTTTGAAGGCAAAAAAAAAGTTTTTCTTAAAAAATTTATCCTTTACTATAAATTTAAGGTCAATAATAATAATAATGATAATAATAATAATAATAATAATAATAATAATAATAATAATAATAATAATAATAATAATAATAATAATAATAATAATACTGATGATAAAGTAGTTAAATGGTTCTGGTCAAGTTGAATGGACTGGTGAGGAAGAACTCCATATATCACTTGGCTCCTCTGTAAGCAGAAAATATCTTTATAAATATACTGTAAATACACTGTATTCACAACAATACTAAAAAACTTTCTTTACAGAAAGTATATAAAACACTTCATAAATAGAGAGGTTTTTTTTTTTAGACACCCAATTTTATGGTTTCAAAATATTTTTCTAAAGTCACCTAATAATATATATAGATCAGTCCTATCAAACAATTCAGCAAATATAAAATGGTAAGAAAGGGTTTCAAAAAAACCAAGTGGTAAAATAGTGCATTAAAACTTAAGCACATTAAAACTGTAATCAATAGACTAATCCAATTTTATTATTTTTTCCAGGTGATTTAGTGATTTTTAAAACCAAATAATTAAAGAACTCTAATGGTTAACTCTCTTAAGTGCATATATGAAATTAATAACCAACTGGATATAAACATCAGACATTAGCTATAAATAACTTTAAAATGAAGATTTGAATAACTTACAGAGTTTATTCTTTATAATGGGTACTAAGCAAATTAAGAAAGACTAAGGTTACCAATCAACATTCAATCTCACCTGATAAAATATTTGGTAGACTTCCTTTGGCATAGATCTTGAGAGGTTGAGTGACTTCAATTTTCTTAAGATGTTTCAGACTGCATAATAGGGGCCCCTCGTTGAATGGAATCTTGATTTATTCCTTAGTGGTTAGACATCATAGTATGCTGAAAGATAATAATTCTTCGAAAGTAATATGCTCTTCTGCATTAAAAGTTCTTAATGGTAAATTAAAAAAATGGAGCTAGTATTTTTGGTATCTAAGTCTGCCGCCTAAAATAGCGTCACCAAACCATAAACAATGTTACCCCATTTTTGGTGATTTTTCTTTGGTGACATTTTACAGGAGGATTAATATTATGGTTCTTTTTCTTTCTTAATATTTTTATTAATGAAAAAAAGAATTTAATAAAGGAATTTATATTTTAATTATTATATTATTAAATTAAGGGCTTCAACTTCATATATGCTTAAGAGTCATTCATTTAATAATATTGTAAACTAATTAAATAAAAACAAAAAAAAAAAAAAAAAAAAAAATAAATGCAATGTTTAAACATATAAGATTTAGAACCCTTTTTTTTAACATAAACTTATGTACTAAAATAAATTCTACCTTAATAATAAAATATAGGTGCTTAATCTACTTTTATTTAATTCCTAAAAATTTCTTAATATTATCTCTGCCCTTTAGAGCAGCATGTCTCTTTGGTCTTTGTCCCAGCACACCACAGGGACTTTGTTCTATAGGAATAGGAACAGGAACAGGGTCAGTTTGGACAGAACTATCTGGACACTGATCTCCATCCATGACCCTTTCTTCACCCAAATTTTCAATATCCTCTACTGTTTCCTGACTGGGGGACAGTTAGAAGTATTAACTGGGAAACATGCCGTTTGAATCAATTTCTCTAGTGCTTCCTTTGAATAGGGTTGCACCAGTTACTTCTCCCTTTATATTTTTGGAGACCTCTTTGACTATTCCCATTGGATAGTTAGCTGGTTTGGTAAAATTATCCTTAATTAACACAATGTCTCCAACAGTCAGTGCTTTGTGATGGGACAACTTTATACCTATCCTTTTTATCTACAGCCTGTTTAATAAGTGTATAAATAAACTCAGAATGGTATTTTTCTTTTAAGGTTTTTAGAACATTTTGTAAGGAATTATAGGAATCTTTGATAAATTTAACAGGTGCAGTACTTAAATTTTGGGTATTAGGAGGTTCCTGTATATCAGGGAGTATATTGAAGGATACAAGTTCATGACCATGAATAAGGATTTCAGGGGTTATTGCTTCAGGGACATTTTGAGAGTCTCTAAGGGTTTCCTTAAAAGCTACAGGGCGACGGTTTGCTAAGTGTATGGTTTGTTCTATGAAAAACTCAAACTGTCGCAGTGAGAGTACATTCTTTTTGATGGACCCATATAAAAGTCTTTTGGTTACTTTTACTAGTGTTTCTACCATGGAACCCAATTCACTCCTACCTTTATCAAAATGTTCAAATGCAATAGTATGGATACCCTTTTCATCAAAATACTTTTTTTGTTTCAGCATCTTTTAAAAAGTCTTTAATGACATTACCCCCAGCAACTATTTGAGTTCCCAAGTCACTAATACAATATTGTGGTACCCCAAACTGATAACAATGCAATTGAATGGCTCTAAGGAACTCCTCTGTACTCATGTTCACACAGACTTTCAGATTCACTGCTCTACTCCACATACAAGTTATACATAAGACATACACCTTTTTACGGTCTTCCTGCTCTTTCACATAGAATGGACCACAGTAATCTAAATAATATATAGTTAAACGGAATATTGGGAGGGTTGGCCCGGAATTCCCTATAAGGGCTTTGATTAATTTGTATAGGCAATTCATTAAACCGTCTGCATGTAATGCATTTTCTGACAAGTTTTTTTACTGTGGAATAATAACTGGGAATCCAATATGTTTTCCTTAATTCAGATAAAAGTGTGTAAACTCCCGCATGTGAAGTTTTTTCATGATAATGCTGTATGATGAGGTTGGTTAATTTACTTTTCTTTGACAGTAATAAAGGAAACTTATAAAAGGAATTATCTTTCATGCGATCTAGCTCACTACGTACCCTTAACAATCCCTCTGGATCAACATATATATTCAACTGTCCAACTATGTTGGGCATTTCTTTTTTCTTACCATTGTTGGTAAAAAACTCAAAAACCTCAGGGTATTCTATTCTTTGATCTAGTCTTAAGATATGTTTGACAGATTGTTCATATTCATTTGAATAAATTTGGGCCCTTCCACTATCAAAGGGAATAGAATTCTTTTCTTTAAGTTTAATTTTTAATTTGTTAATAAAGGTTAATACATATTGATATTTTTTAACTATTTTAGAGAACTTGGAATATCTTTCAAGATCTTTCAGATATTGATTATTACTCTCCTGGTTAATATTTAAGAAAGCAATTAGTTTGGTTGTTACTAATAGTATTTGAGTTTAAGGCTGGGGTAGGGGATGGTAATTTGTAATGAATGAGAGTTAATATCAGACTCTTCTGACTTAAGAAAGTTTGGTCCTGTGAAATAATTGGATTTCATTAATTGTTTTGGGATAAACATCGAGAAATGCAATCAGCAGGGTTCTCCAGCCCAGCTACAAATGAGTAAGTTATGGGTTTTTGTTCACAAAGGTGGGAAATTCTTTGCAATCTATTTTGGACAAAAACTGAACGTTTTTGTAGCTTTTCTCTTTTACATAGATAAGAGTCCAACCAGGATAATGTTACAACACTGTCTGAGTAAATGTGGAGGGACTCTACTTGAATGGGGTTTATACAATGGTCACCACATAGTTCATTGTATAAGTCTAAAATGCATTCTGTCGCTAAAGTGACACTCAGTAATTCCAAAGTTGGAATAGACTTACGCTTTAACTGTGCATTCACTAAACGGTTTTTTGCAGAAATAAAACTAACCTTTTTATCACTTATACATTGTATGAAATTGACTGCCCCAAATATATCTTTACTACTATCTGCAAAAGTGATGAGACGATACTTGTCATCTCTTTTGCCTATGAAGCGTTCAATCTCAAAGACTGGGGAAGCATTGAACCTGTTTCACAATGTTTCTCCACTCTCGCATGTGGTCTTCAGATAAAGTTTGATCCCAGTCTAACTCTTTGTTACATTGTAAGCCATGAAGGAAAAGTCTACTTCTATTGAGAATAGGTCCCATTAAAGGAAAAGAGATCAAATTGGCTAGCAATGGAACTTAATATTTTTCTTTTAGAATTAGCAGTTTAAATCTAGCTGAATGGGTTTTGTATAAATTACATCCCTATGTGTATCCCACTGTAACCCTAAAAGCTTAACACTATGTGAAGGTATATCTGACTCTGAATTTAAAATTAGTTCATTTACTTTGGGAGAGTTAGTAATAAATTGTTGTAACCCAAAATGGTAAGGCTGAAAAATGGAAGGAAGTTGTTTATAACCCCATAAAACTTCTTCCTCTGTGTTATATGAAAGTGCACAATTATCCATATATGACATTTGATAAATAATTTTTTTCAAATCTTTCACATCACTTTCATCATTTTCCACATTCAAAACTAACATGTAGAATAGAGCTAGCATTAATAGTGTTGGAGCACAACGAATACCAAAACATAACCTTACATTTTTATACCCTACAATGGAAAAATCTCCTTTGGATGGGTTTCTAAACCAAAGAAATAAGAGTCTATTTTGATCTATTTCACTCAAACCTATGGAATTAAATGCTTTCTTTAAATCAAAACATACAAGATATTTATTAAACCTTAACTGTATTAGAGAACTGGCTAGTTTATGATTAAGATTGGGACCAGGAAGAATAGCTTGGTTATGTGATATGGTCAACTTGTCATGACTTTTTTCACAAAGATTGGAGAGAAAAACCACCCTACATTTAGTAGTTTCTCTATCTAGTTTAAAGACACCCATATGTGGAAGAAAGCTAGCTTCTGGGTGTTCTTTCAGGAAATCTTCAACATTATCTATCCTCTCGATAATACCTTCTTTTTCTTGGTCTTTGATAGCTTGTTCCATAAGGTCTAAATGAGCGGGTTTTTTCTTTAGTTTTTTGAGACTGGAAAGCAAGACTTTTTCCGCTAAGTACTTGTTTTTTCCTAATAAATGGGCGGTTTGACTATCCCAAAACAGAGGCATGACCAATCTGCCTGTGCCATCTCTCTCCAAATGTTGTAAGGCAAAATGAACTAAAGTATCATTTATTTCAGAAGATTCCTCTTTATATTCATTCATTTCTAATGAAGTATATTTGATACATTGGTTTTCTAGGATTTCTCTAGTAGCCTTATCTAATTCATTTTCATTTATTTCTCCTCTATCATCCAACACATCATAACTTAAATTACACTCCACACTCTCCTCTCCCACCTCACTAATTACTTCACCATGATTGTTTTCCTCAGCTAGAGTAGTCATGTTGAATGCATGAGTGTTTAAGGTTGTGTGAGTTTTGATGATGTATCCATTTCTGGGTTAGGGGGAATGTGTGTTAAGTCTCTGAGTATTTGATCACAATCTCCCTTTAGTACAATGCCAATAGAAGTCTTAGCATATAAAGATTGTTCACCAAATAATACATCAGTCTCAGGTAAGCAAAATGCAGATTTTGTTCCTAATATTAAGTCAATATCACTGATCTCATTGCTGAAGCGAGCCAGTCTTTTATCCGCTAGCTTATAACCCTTGTCCAGGACATCCTGTACAATCCTGGGTAGGCCTGGTAGTTCTAGGGATATGGAAATAGTGGGAAGGCATAAGGCCTTCTATCAAATATTCATGCTTGCCTATTTTTAGGGGTATTTCAACTACCTGTGAGTGGTGGTTTTGAGTTTTGTTTTATCCCATTGACAGTGAGATTAATTTTATTCTTTAATAATTTTGAAATTATAAAGTTTTGCAGTCTCAAAGGAGACTAAATTACTTTGACACCCCCCATCCTTTAGAATTCTTAACTCTTTACCATTAGTATAGGCAGTAAAGGTAGGTAGAATGGTTTTATTTGGTATACACGCCTGAAGGGCAGATTCATTTATGGTTGCCAAACTGCTATGGGAAATGACTCGGGTTTGGTTGTTTTTACTTTGTTTTCCCTTTTGGCCATGATTATGCTTACTACTATTACTATTCTTGTGTGTTTTATAATTATCATTACCAGAATCGTTTCTAGGATAGTTTTCAATACACAAATAAGAGAAATGATACTGGTTACATTTTTTACATGCATTTCTAAAACTAAATCTACACTCTGATGTGGGATGGTCATTAGCACATGTAATGCAAATATTGAATTTTCTTAATTCTGCTAATTTAGATTTGGGATCAGGAAAATTTGGGCATTTATATATAGGATGAGATGCATCCTTGGAATTTTTGGAACATAAAATACATTTGATATTGGGGAAGTTTACTGCATAAGAGGAGGTAACCTTTAGTTTCACGCTTTCTATTATCCATGAATTTTTTCTCATTCAGGGTATACCTATCTGCGGCCTTGAAACATATTGGTTTCAGACATTTCCTCTAGAGTTGGTCTAGAGTTATTTGTAATACTAACTAAGATATTTTGGAACTTATAATTTAAACCATTCCACAGGAAATATTGTAAAAAATCTTCCACGCTTAAATCTAGTTTTTTTGTTTTATATATGAGAGTTCTCATTTCACCTATATATGAAAATGGATCAAAATCGGAAATGGGTTTAAGTTCAGCTAATTTTTTTATTAGTTTTGCTTTTTGTATCTCAGGGGAAGCTAAAGCATTCATGAGGAGGGATTTTGCTCTACTATAGCTTTCCTCGTCAGGTTCAAGTGATTCTATTAATAAAAGGGCTCTACCTGAAATTTGTTGTCTTAATATGAGCAACTTATCATAATCTGAATAGGGATGCTGACTAAGTGTATTCTCTAACTGGGAAAAAAATGCGGCAAGGTCTTCCCCTTCTTTGCTACTAAAAGTTGGTAAAGGAGCAGTGGCCCTCCTGAGTAGGGATCTGCTTTCCTCTCTTATGGGAAGTGTATTTAAATTAGAGGGAGCATTAGAAATATCGGGAGAATTTAGAGCTGCCAGCATATCCTGGCATTTATTTTGATATTCCTGACACACAGCAAATTCTTGTTCTAATACACTATAATCGGATTCTTCCGTAAATTTTTGATCTAGAATTTCTGCATCTAAAAGAGATCTAGATCTTTCCCAAACTTCTTCAAACTTAGCTTTTATTCTTTGTATTTCTGTTTGAGAACTAGGTATGTTATTTTGATACTTATTAAACTCAGTTGTGAACACTGGTTCGAAGAAATTTTCTCTTCGCTGTTAATATTGTTAAATTAGGTCATTTTGGTTATAATAAATTTGGCTTATAATAAACACAATATAGTATATACTACAAAGTACTTAAATATAATATCTATACAAATATAGTATTATATAAAGTCTTATACAATACTCGTATATGAAAAGATTAAATTTGTATTATAATGTGTAATACAAAAAAAAATTTTTTATTATTTTTTAAGGATATTATATTAACCAACTAATAAAAAAAATTTGCAATTGTTAAAAATTGAAAAAAAAGAAATTTGTAATACTTGAAAAAAAAAAAAAAAAAAAAATAAAAAAAATGAAAAAAAAATTTCTATATATTTTTGAAAGTAAATATTTTGGAAATCTGTTAATGACAGATTTTTGGTTTTGGACAAACTTTCAAAAAATGCGTATATAATATATAGATTTGGTAAATACACCAACCTTTAGTTTTAATAATAAAAAAA
>SEYY01008184.1:0-21760 GCA_009176605.1 Armadillidium nasatum
ATATATATATATGGGACCGACCGGGGTTGGAATTTGGCCGGGGCCGGGGCCGGGGTCACCCAAATTTGGCCGGGGCCGGGGTTTCCTAAAATTTGTAAAGAGGTCAAATATAAAAACTGTTTATATGCTTTCACTAATTTATCTGTGTATATATTTTATCTTATTTATCTAGTGTATTATTTTATCTATATTTAAGTTCTCATTGATTGGAGTTTGTAGAGTCGTTGGTTTGTTTTTTGTATCGATATGTAACATTTTGTTGTTCAACAAATCGCTGGCTAACACGCTCTCACCTTTTAAAATATCATGGTCAAGTCAACACGTTTTAAAAATGTAAAAGTTTCGCTTGTTATTTACAAGTCTTCAAAATCAAAGTTTGAGGTATGAGTTATATATTTCTTTTTTTTTTCAAAAATCTTTCTAACTATCATTTTCATTGCCTTCTACTCAAATATATAACTGCGTAACGTTCTTAATTATATGGAATTCGTATATGAAGGAACTTCAAAGGCAACAAAACCAACTTTTTGAAAAAGTTCAATAGTAAGTCTTATCATATTTTTTAATTGTTAACTAATCACGACCCTTCTCTTTCAGGTCTTTAAATAAAAGCTCAAACTCAGAGTTTTTATATACATTCAAAGGTTTTGTAAAATTAATTTATATTCAAATATTTCAACGATCCGGTTAAAATCTAAGACTTACTATTGAACGGTTTTGTTGCAAGTTCTTGGTTCTCTTGTCTCTGTTGCATCAGTTTATTGAAATCGATCAAATTTCGGTGTATCCTAATCATAAATTAGGCCGCTACTTAGGCTTTATTGTAATTGTTGACAGTGTTCGTTTTAAAATTGTGTTTTTTTGGATTTTTAATAGGTTCAGTAGGCCTAAGTAAGCCTTATAAGTCTTATGATATCTGTATTTAAAAGCTTAAGCCTACCGCTTGTGTTTATTATTGCTAGGCTACAGGCTGAATGGTTTTCTTAGTTGTGAGTTGGCTAATATAAAGTACTATAGCCAACTGAGTGTAATATAAGGAAAAAGAGACAGTTATAAGCCACTAGGGCCTAACAAGACATTTAGGGCCTAACAAGACTAATCACAGAAAAGTGTTGCAAATGAAGCCATTTGCTATGATTTGCTCATGCTAGAAAATTGGTGAAAACTATTTTAAGGGCCTAATTAGCTGTTCTCTAAGTAAATTCTCAAAAATTTCAAATCATTGTATTTATATGGGACTGATAGGTCTAACCTTAAATCAATTTTCAAATCAATATTACAAATTACAATCAAATTTCAACTCAAACTTCAAATTTAAAAGTGATTCAAATTTTTAATTTTTTTTTGGCTAAAAAGGCCTTCAAATTTTCAAATTTCAAAGTTTTAAATAAATTTCAATTGCTTAGTTTATTAAGCCAGCATTATATATTCAAATTTACGTTGCACCTTAGACCAAATAGGTTATCAAAATTTTCAAAGTGTTTAATTTGGCTGGAAAAAGCCCAGTTTTCAAATTTCATAAAATTTTAGCGATATAGGCAATATTCATTCATTTAAGGCTTTAGATATTTCATTTCATATTTTTTTATTATTTTTTGATATTTTTTTTTTATCGATTTTTCCTGCCTATAATTTAGGCTACTATTCGTGCAAACTTCTTGTGTACGTTAGGTCTCTTTCGGCAAATTCTTGTTATTAGGCTCTTTTTACGGCAATTCAGTTCAAATGTCGAATTTTCAGAAAAGTTAATAATGTCAGATGTACCTCGTACCTCTGAATCTCTTTTTAGATAGGCTTCTCCGAAATTTTCGAAAAATGATAAAAAAAAAAAAAATTTATTTTTTTTTTTTTTTTGGTCATAAGACCATTGTTCTAAACAAAATGTCCAATTCAGATGTACAGAATCTTTTAGATAAAGTTGCGAAAAAGGATAAGCCTTTATTGAAGAAGCAGGGCATCTCTCAGAGCTCAAGTAGATTGTTATATTTCTCAGTTGGATAGTGATGGTAATACTGAAGAAAGAGATTCTGGATATATAGAAAGTATAAAAGCTGAAATAGAGTCCTTGTTAAAGGAAATAAAATCAAGGGATGAAGCTATTTTAAAAATCTACCAAGATAATGATGTAGATACCATTGTCCCAGAATTTTACGGTGAAGAACTATCTTCTGTAGTTCAATATCAATGTACGATCAAGTTAAAATTAAATAAAATTGGTAGTTCTAAGGTTACGTCAGGTAGCAATTCTCAAAATATTTCGAGTACTTGTACTTATTTAGGAGAATCTATACTTAAAACGCTAGATTGCGGTTTTTTTGAAGGTAATGAATTGGATAAATTTGCCTATAAAAGATTTATTACTAAGTTTAAGGGTGCATTTGATTTACAGAGGAACATAAATGACTCTGTTAAATTGCATTGCCTGAAAAATAAGTTAAAAGGATATGCATACTCATTGATACAGAACCTTTCTGTAAATGAATCCAAACTATGAAAAGGCAATAGAAGTACTTAATAAAGAATTTTTAGATGAAAAATTCATAGTAGATGAAACTATTAAAAAAATAATTAGTTTAAAACCTAATTTTGATCCATCATATAATACTACTAGAGTTTATTTAAATGAAATTCGCACATTAGTGTATGAACTGGAAAGTTATAAATTTAAATTTTTAGAGGAGCCTGCAGGGCTATTGATTCTGAGCCACATAGTTTTGTCTAAATTGCCTAATGTAGTAGTGAGAGAAATTACTCGTAAGTTAGATACAAATTATCCTGATCTAAATCAGATATTTGAGAATTATAATGAGATCATAAAGAATATAGTGAAGACTTCAAATAATCAGAATAGAAATAGTAGTCAAAATCAAATTAAAACACTTCAGCATGCCCCTCAATTTAAAAATCAATATCAATCAAAAGTGAAATCTAACTTTAAACAATTCAGTCCTTCAGATAATTATCAACTCAAATACAGGAACGATCAAACTCAAAGATCTGATGATACATCAAGACCATATGAAAAAAATAATTCCTTTGCATCATTACAAAATTTTAAAACCAATGTTAGTACTATGCATAAAAGTGATACTACATGTAGTGGTGATACCGCTGGTTATATTTCAAAAAACTCTTCTAAATTGTGCAAATTTTGTTCTTCTCAAGGCCATGTCATGACAAATTGTAATGTTTATAAAACTTACGATTCAAGAGTAAAGAGGTGTAATGAAATCAAACTGTGTAGTAGATGCTCAAGCTCAAAACACTGTGCAGACCAGTGTCCTGGTTTAAATGATAACCTGTCCTTTAATTGCCAGGTTTGCAGTAGGAAAAATCATATCACTGCATTATGCAATATGCAGCCCCAAGCACTACAAAATCATATGTGCTTAAGCCAAGGAATTAATAAATTATATTTATTACCTACTATAACTTTGAAGGTGGGTAAAGGTCAAAAATCGACATCCATCCGATGCCTTTTAGACTCTGGGTCACAACGTACTTACCTTTCAAAGAAGGTGCTAGATAAACTTGACATATGTATGGAAAATCAACAAGGTACAAGTTTTAATATTAGAACTTATTTAGGTGTTAGTACTCGCATTTTAAAAGAAATTTCACTTGATGTGCACATTGATAAATTTTGCTTTCCACTACCTCTTTTGATAGATGAGGATCTTCAATTAAAATATGAGGTCAATTTTATGGATACTGCAATCCAAAATTTAAAGAATAAATCTTACAAATTAGCTGATGATGGGTTTAAAGAAATCAACAACTCATTTTTTGAATTGGATGCCTTATTGGGCACAGATTTAATAGAGTTTTTCCCTATGCTGGAACTAGTTAAATGCATGAGTGGATCAGCTTTCAAATTGAAGGATGGGTCTATCATCCCATTTGGGAATGTTACAAATTTTTTTATATCATAATCAAGTTAAATTTCCTGAACACTCTTCAGACATACAAAATGAAAATCAAATAAAAACAAATCAAACATTGGTTAATTCTGTTTTAAATCCTGTTCATTCATATTTTAGTCCTCTAAGTCACATTTTAACAGATTCTGAAGTAGAACAGGGTTTAGAAAATATGTTCAAAATAGAATCATTAGGCATTGAAAATATGAATAATAAATCTGAATTTGATCTGATACAGATTGAAAAATTCAGAGAAGGTATAGAATTCAAAGATGGAAAATACCACATTAATCTTCCTTGGATAGAGGAAAAAGTATCTTTACTGCCTTCTAATCATAATATAGCTCTCTCAGTACTTAACAGGGTTCATGAAAATTTAAAAAGAAAAAATTTAATTGAAGCCTATAATGATGTGTTTGAGCAACAGTTGGCTGAAGGCATTATTGAAGAATTTAGGGTGTCTCCCTCTGAATATAAGAACTATATTTGGATTCCTCACAGGCCTGTTATCAAAACTGAAGAACAAGTTTCTACGAAAGTCAGGCCTGTATTCAATTGCTCACTTAAAGGTAAATTCACTCCCATCTATAAATGAAGCAGCATATACTGGGCTGGATCTAATGACTTCCTTATTAGGACATTTATTTAGGTTTAGGTCAAATCAGTTTGTTATGTTATCTGACATAAAGCAGGCCTTCCTTCAGATCAAATTAAAATCTATGGAAGATCGCAATCGCTTCTGTTTCTTCTGGAAAAATAATGGACAATTAAAGGCGTATCGGTATTCAACAATTGTGTTTGGTTTTACTTCCTCCCCATTCATTCTCAACTACATCATCAAACATCATGCTCAGTCATACCCAGATGATGAATGTACTCAAATTTTATCAAATAATTTTTTTGTTGACAACCTGATCTTTAGTGGCAATGACCCTCAATGTTTAAAAGAACTTTATCATGAATGTAACAAAAGAATGGAAGCTGGTGGGTTCCATCTTAGAAGTTGGGACTCAAATGATGAGCAATTAAGAAGTGTAATGCAAGAAGATGGTAGAATAATACAGCATCAAGAAGCAGAAGATAAGGTGCTGGGTTACCTTTATAATCCTCATTCAGATAAATTAAAACTGGCAAGTTTTTCAGTGAATGAAAGAGCAGATACTAAAAGGTTATTGTTATCTGCTGTTTCAAAGATTTTTGATCCCCTCAATCTTTTTTTGCCTGTAACGTTAAAGGGCCGGTTGTTAATCAGGAATTTATGGCAATTGGGTCTAGATTGGGATGAGAAGGTCCCTTCAGATGTTTTATCCTCTTGGTCCCTTCTCTGTTTAGAGGATGATAATAAAGAACTCAGAAAAATGTATTTATTAATTTACACATGCCTTAATATTAGGGCTATTCACATTGATGTTCTTCCAGATATGTCTGCTCAGTCATTTTTACTTTCATTTCAACGGTTCACCAATATACATGGCATACCTTCCAGTTTGTATTCAGATAATGCCAGAACTTTCAAACAAGGAGGAGATATATTGTTAGAATCCTTGTCTTCAGACATGTTCTCTGAGCATATGCGCATGAACAACATCAAACATTATAAGATTCCGCTGTACAGTAGTTGGGTAGGCTCAGTTTGGGAAAGAATGATACGAGTGGTTAAGGGATGTCTATATAAAACTATAGGTAAAGCAACCTTAACTTACTATCAATTGTTAACAACTATTTCAAATATTATTAATGTTGTTAATTCAAGACCTTTGACTTATAGGTCATCAGAAAATGAATTGGAAATCATTTCTCCAAACTCCTTTTTAAAGCCTTATGGCAACTCAAACCTTATATTCAATGAAGTTTCCTTACCTATATGGAAACAGCTTCCTCCTTCACAGCAAGACCTATCCATAACTCTAAGTACTCAAGGAAAAGTATTAGAAACCTTTAAGCAATTATGGTATGAGTCTTATTTATTAAATTTACGCCAAACAAGTAGAAATCTCTACCAGTCAGAGTGGACCAACAGAATAAAGGTAGGAGACATCGTTTTGATTCAGACACCCAATAAGCCAAGACCCTTCTGGCTTTTGGGCAGAGTTTTGGATGTTATCGTTGGTCATGATAATAAGATTAGAAGTGTTTTGGTTAAAAGGGGAGATGGACAAACATGTCATCATTCAATCTGCCATCTGTACCCTTTAGAGCTGTCTATCACTCATTCTGTAACCAGTGGTGAAGCTGACGATCAAAAATGCCATGATTTATCTAATGCAGAGTTTGCAGACAGTCAAGAAAATGAGGCTTCAGATCAAAATGATCCCTCACATTTAAATTCAGTTCAAGATAATGGTAATAGTGCTGTCCCAGATGTTCAGCCTTCAACTTCAGGTATAAATTTACCTTCTCAGCTTAAATCTCTCAAAACTCAACCTCAGACAATGTCAATCAGAGAAAGACCACTTAGACATGCTGCTGTCAAGTGTCATGAATTCCTTCACAGGAATTTACCTTATTTGTAGTGTTTTATTAATTTTAGTAATTGCAATGATACTGCTCATTGCAACTCTTCAGTGGGAGGATATAAAAACTGTTTATATGCTTTCACTAATTTATCTGTGTATATATTTTATCTTATTTATCTAGTGTATTATTTTATCTATATTTTAAGTTCTCATTGATTGGAGTTTGTAGAGTCGGTGGTTTGTTTTTTGTATCGATATGTAGTCATTTTGTTGTTCAACAAACTGCTGGCTAACACGCACTCACTTTTAAAATATCATGGTCAAGTCAACACGTTTTAAAAATGTAAAAGTTTCGCTTGTTTATTACAAGTCTTCAAAATCAAGGTTTGAGTTATATATTTCTTTTTTTTCAAAAATCTTTCTATCTATCATTTTCATTGCCTTCTACTCAAATATATAACTCGTAACGTTCTTAATTATATGGGATTCGTATATGCAAGAACTACAAAGACAACAAAACCTTTGAATAAATTCATAGTAAGTCTTATAATATTTTTTAATTGTTAACTAATCAGGACCCTTCTCTTTCAGGTCTTTAAATAAAAGCTCAAACTCAGAGTTTTTATAAAAAACGAAAATAATGTTACAAAATATCTAGCTATCAAATGAGTTTGAAAATCTTAAACTACGATCACATAACAATTCAAAATTTTGAATTATTTATTGCAGTTTATTTAGTAACAATTTCATCATTGTTTTTATAATATATATTGTCAAGTCCTCATCATCACAAGGTAATAATATCTTGATAATTTTTGTCATAAGAGCATTAATTGTTACCCCTCAAAAAACTCAGTAACATGTTTTGCCTACGATAAAAAAAATAAAAATTTTTACTGTATATTTTACTTCGTCAAAATATAAAAATTTTATACAGAATATTAAAGTTACCTTTTAAAGAGTTTGGTAATTTTATGGCTCAGAGGAACCACTTCTGAGAAAAAAAAAAGTTTTTTTTTAAAAAGATTTTAAAAATGTAAAATTAAACACTAACATGCAAAGCTATTTTTTTTTTTTTTCCTTTTTTCGCTAATTTTTTTTTTTTTTTTTTTTTTTTTTTTTTTTTTTTTTTTTTTTTTTTTTTTTTTTTTTTTTTTTTTTTATTATTATTATTACTATTGATATTATTATTATTATTATTATTATTATTATTATTATTATTATTATTATTATTTTGACTTCTATTAACAAAATTAATACTGATTTAAGTCATTTTCTATTCGTCTACAAACTTCCTAAGAATTTAGTTACGTTCCATTTTTGCAAGCCATCTTACGATTTGCACAATAGAACGGTTTTCCAAAATTTTCAAAGGGGGTGTTCCAAGGTCAAGATTCTTTAAGGATTTTCAAGATTGTTAAAGCGAAGTGTTCCTTGAATAGTTTGATAAGAGTTCTGTTGCAGTAATTTTCCGCTCACGGCAGCGAAAATTGAAGGTAGAAATTTCTCTCTTCGATATTCACTGCCACAATCTTGAATGGTTACGTGATGTAAACAGACATGGAGGAGTTTAGCCAAGACTTTCTTTTAGCATAAATTTCTTTTGTAAATATTCTTACTCATAGTTTGCAAATTATTAAGGATAATTATTTAGCATTTTCCGATAAATAAAACAAATTAATTATTTTCAGTTATTCGAAATTTATTAAGTTCCAATGTTTTTAATGATGGCTTCCTGCTGCCAAAGTATTTTTAAAATAATACTGATTGCTTTTGTAGCCTACTAATATTTTATTTTGTGTATAAAACTGAAATTTATGAATTGAAAATTAAATGTTTTAACACATTTATTAAAATAAATTTTAAAAATTGAGAAAATGACACATAAAACACATAAACATCGAGATACAACTGGCAGCAAATGAAAACTGTTTTATTTACATCTAAATATTTAGGAGAAATTTAGTCACCAAAATTTAGTCAAAAACTTAGGAAAATTTAGACGGGTTTTTGCATAAAATTGGGTGCCTATCATTTCGAGGTGTTCCTTATAATAAGTATCTTGGTTTCGTTATGAAGGTGTTGTTGAGGGGTTGTGGGTGTGCAGCCGGTAATGGTGCGAAGGGCTTTATTTTGTGTTATTTGGAGTGTCGTTAAGTTTTGGTCGGGGACTGTGGTTTAAACTCACATCTCCATCGCCTCAGAATATCAGATACTGATATTTGTCCTTCGTGCAAGAACAGTCCTGAAACTGTGACACACTACCTGTTTGACTGACCTGCTTATTGTGTTCCAAGAGCTTCCCTCCGAAGTGATTTGGGTTCCCTTGGGGTCTCAACTTTCACAGTTCCAACTATCCTGGGTGGCCAGGGCATTCCATCTAAACAATTTCTAAAAATAGTAACATGCTTAAAGAGATATCTATACTCAACCTCCCAAATCAACAGAATATAACTACTGACCAAGACTCTTTGACGACTTTACTACAGTGTCTTCCTTTGTAAGCTTTACTTCAAGAAAGAAAAAATCATCGCTTCAAGGTCAAGACTCTCTTCATTGAGAGTAAAAGACCTTTATCAACAAGGTAACAATGTAGATCTTTTTTTTTGAGTTTGCAGTTTGCACGACTTTTTTTTTTTCTCATCTAGCATTTAGTGTAAATTCTAGCATTATTTCCTGATATTTGGCTTTTTTTTTTTTATAGTTGGAAATGGTGAAAATTTAATCTATTTCTCTGCATTTTCCCTTTTTTATTTTTCCCAAAGGCATAAATATTAAGATATTTTTAATTTTTTTTTTAAAAGTGACCCAGTCATTTATGAATAGGTTTTGGTAAGTTCTTTTCATGTCAACATAGTTAGTAATAGCGAGAAGTGATGTTGTACCATTGCCCGTTTTTAATTAACCACCCACTTATTAATTCATATTTAGTCTATTCATATTAATGTTCATATTGATAAAAGTAAAGCATAGAAAGATGTATAGAAAAGTTTCGAAAAAAGTTTTATGTTTTATTGTAGTGGACAAATTTATTAATTAGTAAGTGGTGCTGATGGAAAAAGTGTATTAACAGAAAACTATATATATATAATATATATATATATATATATATATATATATATATATATATATATATATATATATATATATATATATATATATATATATATATATATATATATATATATATATATATATATATATATATATATATATATATATTGTTAAGTTGAGAGTACGGGTTGCCGACGATAACTCAATCCCACTAATGCAAGGACAGGACCAAAGAACCCACAGCTCCCAAGCCCCCAGCCAATAACTCAAATGAAATTCTGTTTAACAACGAATAACGCAGACACTCAGGTCCGGTTTACAGGATCCCCCTGCTAAACTTCTTCGTCTTTATCTATGGCCCAGACGAATTAAATGAAGAGGTGCCAAGTACGCATGTCAAACCCAACAATGAATAAACTCTCGTGACTCCAAAAGATATAGTAAATTATATAGTAATATAATAAATTAACTACAGGAAAACACAGGACACTAGCTACGAATAAGAATGCACCCTGAAGAATATATAGGAATTTAATTGACGAATATACAATTCCTGATTCCACACATTCAACTATATAACCTGCCAGCTATACCCATCGGCACGGCTGTCAGGGCATATACCAAATGTGTGTAAGTACCGGATTATTTACTGACACCGGGATGTAGATTATGATGTTGACTAATGAATAGGAATCAACACCAGAATATTTAAAAACTTTTAGCGAACCAAGATTGGTAACTAAGGGGGTAAATATATATAAAATTATAAATAATTTTATATATACGGTGTCTAACAATTAGAATATATGAGGTATATATACAAAGTATGAATATTTATATATATATGTATAATAAATAATAATTACATAACCAACATATAGATTATAGTTTGTTCAATTAAGATTGGTTTACAAAAATAGGATGATAATTGAGTGCTGATTAGATATACAGATATAAATAAATGTATATTTAATCAGTAAATACTGGCACGATTAAGCAATAAAAATAATACTTGTAATTATTTAAGAATAACTTATCTTTGTCAAGATTAGCCAGAGGAGACTGAATTATATAGCCTAGATTTATGGACTGAATCTTGATCGAATACAGCACTGGAACTGATCCTGGCACTGGAAACGGATACAGACTGGAATCTGATCCGAGCACTGGAATCTGAAGGATAAACCGAATCAGATTATCTATTCCTAAACATCAATTAACTAATTGAAATTAACTCCTAACCAAAATAATAAAGCTTGTAAAACTTACCCTAACGAGGGATGTTCCAAACTAGAGACTGAAAATCTGAGACCGAATATATCACGAATGATCTGAGACAGGATATATTACCAGAGAATATAAACAAATCTAACTACTGTCTGGAATAGAGAGAAACCGATTTATAACGAATCACACACAAATATATCATAAATGAACAATAAATAATAATATCCTCCTAATAATATAACATAAGGAGTACTTTGACAGTGCATAGGTTATTACCTACTGCAGGGTGAAAAATTAGATTATATATATATATATATATATATATATATATATATATATATATATATATATATATATATATATATATATATATATATATATATATATATATATATATATATATATATATATATATATATATATATATATATATATATATATATATATATATATATATATATATATATATATATATATATATATATATATATATATATATATATATATATATATATATATATTGGATTCAGGAGTTTGAAGAGAAATTGCATCCCACTTTATTATTACTAATAATTAATATCAAAATCTAATTGTAATGAACAGTTTCAAGAAAATTTTTAAATTATTGCATCGTATTCATATCCCTAAAAGGAAGTATTGTGAAAAAACTATTAACTTAAATGGTAAGTTTATAATTGATTCTCTTCAATTCATTTTAAAAGTATTGGTATATTTTATATATATATATATATATATATATATATATATATATATATATATATATATATATATATATATATATATATATATATATATATATATATATATATATATATAATGTATATGTATGTTCAGTTATTTATTTAGTTTCTACAAAATGATTTTAAAAAGCATATTTTCTTAGCAAAGTATTCTTAAAAACGATATTTGTTATTAAATGTTTTTTTTATTATTATTTTAAGCGACTCATTAGGAATATCAAAACATTAATATATATTTTGTTACCGGGTGTCAAATGTGTAACTAACATTACCTTGCAAATAATTTCTTAAGTTCACACTTTAAGGGCTTAGTCAAAAAGTGGAATATCCCCAGAGACTTTTTCTCTGGGAGTCATACCATGGCTTTTGCCATATGAACTTGGGTTGCAGGTCACATACTCTCTGGTAGCAATACTTTATTCCTTCCAGCTGTACCAGTGCTTGAAAATACTTTCAGAAATTTTGAAGGGTACAGGTCTACTCGTTTTCATTATACCAGAATTTGACTGCATCATATACACAAGGTTTCATAGTGTCAGATATAAAACAACTCAGATAATATATACTGTATATTATTTATTTTTCTTAAGATAATATGGGTTTGCTGGGACAATCTCGATAGGCCCTTGTGGCTTCTAACTATCTCTATTTTCCTATGTTCCTATGCTATAAAAGATTCATATTGTCAATAACTTTAAATTTGGCAAGTTGATATGAATATTTAATTCTTTACTTTGTCAATAGGGAGTTCCTCAGTTTTAACAGTTTTTGTCTGTTAAATTATTAGTTCCTTGGACAACTTTAAAAATATGAAGAAATCCTTGATATATCACAGTTGAAATTGTAGCTTTCATTGTGGTTTTTATCAACAGACACCTAGTGTTATGAGTATTGATAATTTACAAATATTTCATGAATTTTATAAGAAATCTTAGGCCACCTTCATCTGTTTTTAAATTTTCTTTTGCAATGAATCATTTTTATTGCATCTCATTAAATTATTAAAATATTCAACCAGCTTTTCTTTTTATAAGATCTGTAAGTTAACATTTTGTTTTATTCACTTATTATTATTATTTCCCCTGTAGGAGGAAAGTTTTCCGATGGATTCTTTTTTCACAAACCTGGAAGGAATTTTGAAAATCCAAATTATTTAGTGACAGAGAATACAAATTTACTTTTAGAAGAACATGTTAAAAGAACAGGAGGTCAGGTTGGTAATTTCATTTTAACTGTTTTTCATTTTTTTTTCTTTCCTTTTGTAAAATGTTAGCATCTCATGGGTATTGCCTTATTTGAGATGAAATTTCTACTTGAGGAATCGAGCCAACGCTATCAAGGAAAAATAGCTTATAATTATAGTATTCATTGATAGGTATACACTTATCTATTGATAAATTTTTTTATATTAATTTAATGGTCGTATTTTCATGTGTTTTTATTAATGAGATTTAGAAATTTTCCTTTGGATAAATTTTAAAGACTAAAAAAGTGTTTTAATTTTAATACTCTTTCTGTATTGCTTGTTCCTTCAGATATGATCACAGCTGTTTTCATTCTTTAGAGCTGGAACCAGTTTCTCTTGTGGTTTGTGCAAATCAGTTGTTAATTTTTTTTCCACAAAAGGACTGGTTCTTTAATAAAAACAAAACCAACAGCTGATCAAACACAACAAAATATGCACACAGTCTTTTGCTATATATATATATATATATATATATATATATATATATATATATATATATATATATATATATATATATATATATATATATATATATATATATATATATATATAGGGATGGAGTGAAGTATCGGTATCGGCAAGTATATATTTTCCGATATCGGTATCGGCTTTTCAGTATCGGTATCGGCAAAATTTTTGGATAAGAGTAAAGTATCGGTATCGGGTAGTAGTATCGGCATATTTTCCGATACCGATACCGGTATCGGTATCGGTATAAAATTTTGGTATCGCTCCATATATTAATATATATATATATATATATATATATATATATATATATATATATATATATATATATATATATATATATATATATATATATATATATATATATATATATATATATATATAGGTGAGGACACGGTTTCCGCCAGAACCGAATGGCCTTCTTCACGTGGGACACGCAAAAGCCATCAATTTAAATTTTAATTATGCCAGGGAAAATGACGGTGTTTGTTTCTTGAGGTATGATGACACAAACCCGACCTCGGAAGAAGATTCCTTTGTGAGGGGCATCCAGGAAATGGTAGAATGGCTTGGTAAGATATATTATTAGTTATTGTAGTTGTGTTAATAGTATTTGTAGTATTTAAAATGGGGTATTGAGTAACATGTCTTTTAATATTAATATTATTAATAAAAGTCATGTTAATAACAGACTTGCAATTTTATTCCAAGTTTCATCCATTGTCCCAAATAAATTTTAATTAACAATATTTTCTTGAAAGTTTTTAAGTACTTTCATTCCAATTAATAGTTACAATTTTCTTTTTTTATCGAAAACCCCTAAACCAGAATATAAGAACATCTTTATTAGGAAAAAAAAAATAAAGTATGTAACATCATTAGTTTTTTTTTTTTTAAACACCAATTGTTTGTAGTTAAAATATAACAGTAATAACATATAAAGATTGTTATTCACTGATTGGTTCACCATTTCTTTTATGACTTATGAAATAACGGACATAGATTAAATGTTTCACCTATTTTTCATAATCATTTGTAATATGAAACATACAGTTCATATGTAACCGAATTAAGACATTGGTTATTTGTTTTACACATATTTATTTATTTATTTATTTTTTTTTTTTACCACCACTGCTCACGGGCAGAGCGCTATTCAAGGAAAGGGTGTTACATCAATACAAATATATATTTAAATACACATCAATATTAATCAGGGTAGAAAAAAACCATGGTTTTTAAAAAAAAAAAAAAAAAACAATAAAAACCAGTTTTTTTTTTTTTATTTTGGTTTATTTGGTTTTTTATTATAATAATGAATCAATAGGTGAAATAACTAATGAATAATGAAAAATTTAATATATTTTTATATATATAGAACAGTAACAAAATGATTGAAATGAAGCAAAAAATAGATTTGAACTTCTAAAAAATAATGTAAATTAGTAGACTTATAAATTAATATAATATATATATATATATATATATATATATATATATATATATATATATATATATATATATATATATATATATATATATATATATATATATATATATATATATATATATATATACTAACACTTTACCTCATTGCTGGAAGCGTGCATTTGTTCAACCGATCCCGAAAAAAGGTAGCCGCTCTGATCCTTCCAACTATCGACCTATAGCTCTCACTTGTGATCTGTCTAAAATTTTTGAAACTCTCCTCAACTCTCATTTCCTGGATCATTTGGAGTCTCATTCTCTTCTCTCTGATCACCAGTATGGCTTTCGACGCTCGAGGTCAACTGGTGACATACTTTCCTATCTTACTGATCTATGGTCTTCTGCCCTTAGGGACTTCGGGGAGTCTTGTGTGGTGGCGCTTGACATATCCAAGGCTTTTGACCGGGTATGGCATGCGTCGCTGCTCTCCAAGTTCCCTTCCTTTGGGTTTCCTCCTTTCCTTTGCTTACTTTTGTCTAGTTTTCTCTCAGATCGTTCCATTTCGGCACTTGTGGATGGAGCGACCTCTTCCTCTTTTTCTGTCAACTGTGGTGTTCCTCAGGGCTCTGTTTTATCTCCAACCTTATTCTTACTTTTCATAAACGATCTTCTCAACTGCACTTCTAACTCTGTTCACTCTTATGCTGATGACTCAACTCTACATTCTTCTACTCATTTCAAATCTGTTCCCTCTTTTGCCTTCTAGAGTTGCTTCTCGTCTTCAACTTTCCGATTCTATTCTTGCCGATCTGGATGGGATTTCCCGGTGGGGACATAGCAACCTTGTGAAATTCAACTCTTTAAAAACTCAACTTCTTCACATCTCCCTCTCAAAAACACCTCCTAACTTTCCTATCTTCTTCGATGGCTCTCCCGTCTCACCTGTAAATAACATTAACATTCTTGGTCTTAACATAAACAATAAACTGTCTTGGAAGCCTCATTTCACAATGGTTGCTAAAGCGGCCTCTAAAAAGCTGGGAATTCTGTTCAGGTTGCGTGAATTTTTTTCTTCTGAACAGCTACTCCAAATATATAAGGGTCTTATTCGCCCTTGTATGGAGTACTGTTCTCACATTTGGGGGGTCCGGCTCCTCCTCTCTTCTGGATAGGATTGAGTCTAAAGCTAAGAGATTAATAAACTGTCCCCTACTTTCTAACTCTCTTGACCCACTATCTCTGCGACGTGACGTTGGCGCACTATCCCTTTTCTATAGGTACTACAATGGAAGGTGCTCGAGGGAATTGGCCTCTCGCATTCCTCCACCGTTGCGTCGTCCTCGTTGCACAAGAGGTGCCCTGCTTTCGCACCAGTTTTGTGTGGATGTAGGAAACTCCAGGCTGGCCCGTTGTGGTGCCTCCTTCTTTCCAGCCACTTCTGTTCTGTGGAACTCTCTACCTTCATCTATTTTTCCTCCTGTGTTTAATCTTCCTCTCTTCAAGGCTTCCGTCTGTGCCCACCTGAGGGATGTGCGTTAGGTCTGTGTTTGAATGTTTTTTTTTTTTTTTTTATTTTGTGTGTGCCCCCTCCTTGAAAAGGGCTATGCCCGTGAGTGGCTGTGTTCTGTAAAAAAAAAAAATATATATATTAATTACAATATTCAGAATTTTCTGAAAAGTATATATATATATATATATATATATATATATATATATATATATATATATATATATATATATATATATATATATATATATATATATATATATATATATATATATATATATATATATATATATTTTTTATAATAAATTTCACATCTCACGGGCATTGCCCTATTCGAGGAGAGGAACTTTACTAGGTAGTATATACCTAGGATCCCCAAGTGGGATCGAACCGGCGCCCTCAAGCACGTGAGTCAATCAGCCTACCGTTTCAGCCACGGTATATATATATATATATATATATATATATATATATATATATATATATATATATATATATATATATATATATATATATATATATATATATATATATATCGTATTATATAGCTTGTATATAAATTCATTAACAAAAAATAAAAAATTTGGTTTAAACCAAAAAAAACATGGTTTTTTTCAGTTGGTTTAAACCAAAAAAACCAATTGGTTTAAACCATCTGGTTAAAACCATGCGACCCTGATATTATTACATAATAATATTAATACACATGAGTATAAATGTAGATCAATATGAAAATACATCAATATGAATTATTATCACCACAACTATCACTAACAACCTCACCACCATCACTATTATTCGTATTACAACGAATTTTCCTCATGCCTGCAAGATGGCGAGACCTCTAGGTTATTTTCTTACATTTTGTGAAGACTCTGATGGGAAGAGAGGCTGTTGCAAATGATGGATTTTCAGAGCCCCACAAATGCAGCTGGGTGAATAAAGGCCACGTCTTCGGACAAAGCTATTAAGATTGTTTTATGTTAATATTATAATAATAAAATATGAAACAAATTTTTTTAGCTGAAATGACAGACATAGGTTATATTTTCTCCAATAGGTTAATCATTTCTAATATAAAACCCGCAAATTTAAAATATTTATGCTTTATTAATGTGTCATTGAATGCAACAAATTCAAATGAACCCTATTTGAAAGTGGAATGGATATTAGAGCTTAAATTTGAAAGAAATAAATTTTGATTTTTGTAGTTCATTCTTGAATCTTTATGAAATGTATTATTGTTTTCATCCTGCAGGGTTTAAGCCTTTGAAAATCACTTATGCTTCGGATTATTTTTCTCAGCTCTATGAAATGGCTGAGAAATTAATTGATAAGGATTTGGCTTACGTTTGTCATGAACCTTTGGGTGCTGCTAAATATAGATCTTCTCCATGGCGTTTTAGAAATAAATCAGAATCTTTAAATGTTTTCCGAGTAAGAATTGGATTCTAATAATGTTTATGCCTCCTTTGAGGTTAGATCTTTTTATGTGTTAGATTTTATTTTTTTTACGTTAGATCTTATTAGGTCTTTTTTTATACATTAAATCTTTTTATATGTTAGGTGTTTTACATATAAAAGTTTTTATATATTAGAACTTTTTAGACGTCATCTTTTCATACGTCATATCTTTTTACGTTAGATCTTTTTATACATTTTAATATTGAAATAATTTTGTATAGGAAATGAAAGATGGAAAGTACAAAGAAGGAGAAGCAACACTTCGTCTTAAAATGACAACAGATGACAAAATAGTGGATCCTGTTGCTTATAGAATCAAACATGCTTACCATCATCGAACCAATAATAATTGGTGTATTTACCCAACTTACGATTACGCCCACGGACTTTGTGATTCGTTGGAAGATATTACTCATTCATTTTGCCCCGCAGAGTTCTCCATGAAGTAAGAGTTTTATTTGTACTTTTTGTTTTTACTATTTAAAAAATGAAACTATTATTATTATGCTTTCTTAATGGTAGCTAGAATTCCTATTTTCAGCACACTAAAAATTTATTGATATTTTTCGTTCTTAATTTCAATAACTGGTTCCTTCTATGTTTTTTTTTTGTTTTGTTCTGTTCCTGAGAGCGGACCTCACCAACTAAGAGCATTTGCCTTCCCTTCAGGCTATCACAAGTTGAAGGCTTGTGAAGAGCCTCAACCGACTAGGGTCGATTTATTACGAGGCTGATCTTTATCTCGGTTCTTCATTGTTTATATGAATACTTTGGCTGAAAGTCAAAATCTTCTATTTAATAGGAAAAGATATTGTAAAACTATGATATTAAGGGAGCCAGTGCAAATAAACAATTATAATTATGGTAAAATGGTGTATGGTAGTATTGGGGTATTTAATTGAAATGAGAGTTTGAATGGTAACTTTAAGTAATAAAGAAAGTTTATATAATTAATTAGTGTACATTATGTTGGTGTTTACAAATTACCTGCTTTTATTTTCTTCTTGTTAAGACGTTCAACATATTACTGGGTTTGCAATGCTGTAGGCGTCTACTGTCCAGTGCAAATAGAATATGGGAGACTAAATTTCCTTAATACAGTCGTCTCGAATAGAAAAATTACATCTCTTATTAAAAATGGTTTTGTTCAAGGTATTTATTAATTTTTTTTTAAGTTATAATTTGTACAAATTATTGACAAAGTATAAATGGTTTGAGTATTTAAATCTACTTCTTTCTACTCTATATTATTAGACAAGGTGTTTGAAAATAATTTCGTATTTATTAGTTTGTAAATTTCCTTCATCTATATTGTGATCAGGAAGCTATTTTCCTGGTTTTTGTACATAATAAAGCATCACATGACATATCTCCTTAATCTCCAAACAGTTAGATACTTGATGTTATTATTATTATCTTTTAAGATCTTACACAAAGCTCAAAGACTGCTTCTTAAGCTCAAAATTAATATTAATATACCAATATTTAGTGAGAGAAACAAAAATACAAATTTTTGCATTTATTTGATAGGTTGGGATGACCCTAGACTGTATACTTTGGCGGCTCTTCGCAGAAGGGGTTACCCTCCGGAAGTTATCAATGAAATTTGCTCATATTTTGGTTTTAGAAGAGTGAATGCTTATATACTTCCAAAACCGTTTCATTCTTATGTTAGAAAACACCTCGAAAACACAGCTCCAAGGTAAGATTCTGTATATATAAGAGGGATGTTTCTGTTGTGGGTCGTTATACTCCCCCCATTATGTGGCTTGTTATACTCCCCTATTATAGCGTTCATATACTGTAGGATTATGGCAGTTTTCAATCCATTGAAGATTTTGATCGTGAATTATCCATGGAGTGAAAGAAAGGAATTAAACGTTGCCAATGTTAGTCGTAATAAATCGTCAGGTTTTCATACCGTCACTTTCGACAAAGAAATTTGGATTGAAAAAAGCGATTTTCAAGAGGTACGTTCATATATATATATTAGGTTTATAACGACTGTGGTGGTAAGTCTGTAGTTGACTGAGAGATGTCTGGTTTCCGTGTTGAGAATGAAAAGGATAGAGAGTAGAAGAATGGGCGATAGTGGTTGCTGCTTCTGCGATAAATCTAGAGGTGGTGAGAAAGAGTCTGTGGTGTTTGATATGGAGGGTGAAAAGAAGGAAATGGAAAAATCGGCAGTGACAGACATGGAAGTAAACTTGAAGGTGGAATGTAATGATTCGGTGGTGACTGATTCACGGGAAGGGAAGGAGTATTCAGTTGGGGTGGATTTTGAGGAGATTTAAAAAGTTTCAAGTGAAGTGGTAGAGTGTATAAGAACAAAAGAACGAGTACTCGTTTTGACAAAGGAAGAAGTGGAAGAATTGGTTAAGAAATATGTAGAAAAAGAAAAAAAAAAAGGTATTCAAGATTGTAATAAAATTAATTTAAAAAAAAATCTTTGTAAATATTTAATCAAGAAATTGTTATCTATCTCCTCCAATGAGGATCCATAATAAAACATTATTATACTTAACATTATGTACATTAAAAAATGGTATGTACATTGTTTGGTAGTATCCGCTATATATCCATTAAGTTTGTAGCATATTTAATGCAGATTCTTTGCTCCTTAACATTTAGCCATTTTGAAATTTTCAGAAAGAGGTTTTAGAGGAAACATAAAACTTAAAATTTCCTATATATCAATTCCAAAATCATATTTATTTAACGCAACCATATTATCATGTATACTTTTATAATGAAAATTTTAGGTAGAATTGGTTAATGGTATATGTAACGTTTTACCTATACAGATATTTTAAAAATATCGATTCTATGGAATCGGTGCTTCCTAGTATTTAATTTTTTACCAATTTTTATATAGTGGTTCTACTGTTTCAGGTTCCTGAGGAAGAATTTTACCGTTTGACGAGAGACCAGTACGTAGGACTGAAATACACTAGTCATGTAATTAAGGTTCAAGAGATAGTTCGAAAGCCGTGTGGAAGTGAGATTGATCATCTTCGTGTTGAATGCATTCCTCTGAAAGAAGTAAAGAAGCCTCGGGCTTATATACACTGGGTTGCTAATCCCAGAGAAGCTGAAGCAAGGCTCTATGAAAATTTGTAAGTAATTTTTTTAAAAACAAATAAACATTATGGAGAAATTGCTTCATTAGATTATTGTTTTAATTAGGAAAGATTTTGGGATTAAGAGGTTAATTAGAATTTACTTTTGAAACTAAATGGTTCTGATGTGAGGGTCAGGGTAGCACAAACTTCTGCAAAGGATTTTTTTTTCCTAATGTTTAACCCGTTTGCGATTCATCCTAAATGATAATAGAAATTGCTGCTGAATGGCCAGGAGGAACACATGATTCAGGTTTTCATTTCAAGAATTAGAGATTAATTTAAAAGTGGATAGTTTGGCACATCAATTTTAGGGGCAGATTTTTGATATAAAGTAAAAAAAAAAATATTAAATCACTAAATTATCAAGTCCTGTGGGTCCAGAACAACAACTCACAGACCATCACTAGAATCAGGAATCTGTATAGTGAGATGTTATTGCATTTGAAAAAATTTTTTTTCTGTTTTAACCCTCGGACTAAGAACCAAACTAGATAGAGTCAAAAGTAAAATAATATCATCAACCACTGTAAATAAACCAACTTGCTCTTTATACAGATCTTTTCTTTACAGGAATATTGTCTCAAACCTTTGTTGCTTCAGACAATTTTATCATCTACTTCTGTTCCCAGGAAGACCTCAGTCTGTCAGCGGGATCAGCATAGTCTGATCCCAGAGTTTCATGAGCAATTTCAATTTCATGCAGCGGCTTACTAAGCCTGTCCTGCTCTAGAGACTAATGTTCAGTATCAAGGACACACACAAGGTTTATCTTAATGCCTTATTATGTTCATTACCATAGAGCATACATATATACACAATGTTTATATAATATGGGATTTGAACCAGCATCACTCTGACAATATGCTAACACTTAACCACCAGACCACTACGAATTTTTAATAATTTTTTATTAACTTAATATTTAATATTTTTAAGATTCAAATATAAATGTCAAAATAATTATTTTCAAAAAATTTTTTTTTCTTGAGTCTATTCTCTCAATGCATGACTCTTTCTTTCTAAATCTGAGGTCTCACTTTGGTTTCGTTTGGTCATTAACACATTTTTAGTAATCTGTATATTGATTTGCCTGATTTTTTTGTTTAA
>SEYY01008185.1:15000-17500 GCA_009176605.1 Armadillidium nasatum
AATGGCTTAGGAGTGTCAAAAATTACTCAACCTAGCCAAACTTAGGCTTAACTAGGTGCAACGCTCAAAAGGGATGTAAGTTCCATGACCTAAAATAAAAACTTTCTAAAGTTTATGAAACACATTGGACTAAATAAATCTAGTGTTGTAAACATATTAGAGTGATCACTAACTCTTAGCACAAAACACTGTTCGTAAATTAAATTTCTTGGAAAACACTTCGAGGAAATTGACAAAGTATTGGATGAATGATGTTGGTCTAATAATCTGTGAAGATAGTTGAATTTTATTGCAGAAATCGAATTTGTCTGATTGTATTAAGCAGAAAACTATTCATGAAGTATTTAAAGGAAAGACAATCTCAAATGATAAACAGTAAAAATTATTTCCTATATCTGTATGATTAGTGTATACTGACCAAAAAATAAATCAAAATACATAAGTTTAGTTTCACAGCTTTCTTTGATATTACTTACTAACTTATATATTAGTTATTAATAATTATGTTAGACATAACAGACCTAGATACAAATAGTCGACTGAAAAATGGTTGACACGTAAAATGTAAACATGGTATTATATATATATATATATATATATATATATATATATATATATATATATATATATATATATATATATATATATATATATATATATATATATATATATATATATATATATATATATATATATATATATATATATATATATATATATATATATATATATATATATATATATATATATATATATATATATATATATATATATATATATATATATATATATATATATATATATATATATATATATATATATATATATATATATATATATATATATATATATATATATATATATATATATATATATATATATATATGTAAATTTGAAAATGAACTTTTAATTTTCATCTGCATATTAGATGATGTTTTAATCTATTTTGTCTTTTCATTTTTGTAAGGATTTCATTTTCTCTCTCTCTCTCTCTCTCTCTCTCTCTCTCTCTCTCTCTCTCTCTCTCTCTCTCTCTCTCTCTCTCTCCATTCCCTTTTTCCATTTAATTTTGAATAATAATTTAGCGAATGAGATTTTAATTAAAATTACATTTAGATGACACGTTATTACAATCTAATTCCTAAAACTCATTTCAGTTCTTTCATTATTTTTACGAGAAATGAAAAAAAAGTCCTCTTCTCGGTGTTCCTTTTTCGTCTTTCTTTTTTTTTCTCTCTCTCTCTCTCTCTTATAATTTGAATAATTTTAATTTTGTCCGTCTGTTTCTAATTTATTATTTATTAAACGTTTTATTAAGAGATAAGATGACATTTCCTTATATTATATAATTTTGGTGTGTTTTTTTTTTTTATTTTCAATTTATTTTCGTAATTTTTTTTTTTTTTTTTTTGAGGCACGTCTTAGTCTAGGAAGACGCAATTAAAAGAGATTAGCCCCCAAGACGAAAATAAATTAGCGTCTAATTTCAAATTTAATGAGTCGGGAGTTTTAAAATACGTCTCCTTTTTCCCTAATTTAAAACTTAGATCCATTTCCCCTTAACCCCTTCCACCCAAACCCTTTGACAATAAAACACCCACTGACCTACCCCCAGCCTTTAGCCCCTGAACTCAGCACCAGCCTCCATTTTCTCCTGCCCTTGTAATGTCTTTCACTTATTCCAAATGTATGGGGCTTCTCATTTTAAGTAATGTTACTCATTATGTTTTGTAATGTTTCCATTTTAACATTACTTTTAATCTGGATAACATCTCTCATTGATTTAGGAAGAATTTTTTATACTATTTTACGTTATATATATATATATATATATATATATATATATATATATATATATATATATATATATATATATATATAATATATATATATATATATATATATATATATATATATATATATATATATATTGAAAACACGAAACTACTTTAAGACATGTGTCATTTCCATATTGAGCAACAGAATGTCACAATAATAATATAGTTAGTTACAAAATTTAAATCTTAATGCCAAAAGAATTCATACATATTGAATTTGAATGACCATGTTGGTTATTTTAAGAATTTAAAACCATTTTGAACAAACATTTTTTTGAGAATTCGAACCATATATATATATATATATATATATATATATATATATATATATATATATATATATATATATATATATATATATATATATATATATATATATATATATATATTATATATATATATATATATATATATTTTTTTTTTTTTTTTTTTTTTTTTTTTTTTTTTTTTTTTTTTATTTAATTTTTTATTATTTTTAATATGGTGCTTTTTTAATGCGAAATCTAAAAGATAAATTATTTTCCCCTTCTTTTTACGAGTAATTTGTTGGAACCTTGCATTAATCACCTACTTAAGGCCATGATTCCTTCGTACATTTCTTAATTAAGCGAGAATCAGAGAGCTTTACCCTTAAGATCGCAAAAGCTCTACAAGTTTAATCT
>SEYY01008185.1:22500-25000 GCA_009176605.1 Armadillidium nasatum
TAGAAAGGAATTCCTCTATTGTTTATCAATTGGAAACTTTAATTAGTTAATGCACAGCTTGTACCTATAATCTTCTTGAAGATGAACACGATATTACGAGAAGCTTTTCTTAATTTCTTAACTCCTCTCCTTAATGGCTTACAGTTGTATTTGTTGACATTACTTCTTATTAGGGCAAAGAAAAACGATTGTATTCAATGCTTCAAATGCTCACTTCCATTATCTATCTGTACCTAAAATATACTTTCATTTAACTATCTTCAAAACCAAGAAATTTTTATCTTTATCCTTTTGTTATTTCCAGAAGTTACTTGTTTCTTGTTGTATTTCTTGAAAATATCACAGAGTGTTTCTAATTAAACAATATTTTTTTGGAATTTTATGGAGCATTTTCGATTTGTTCATTACCACCCTGTTGCTTTTTCCTAAATACCGGCTATTTTCATCCTTAAATGGAGCATAAAACTTATATTTGAGATGATTCTAAGCAAGCCGTTCACTTTAAAAGGCTGAAGTTTGGGTGCTTTAGTCTCGAACTTTCTAACTCTAACCATAACTTTCCCAATCTCTTTTTAAGTGAAGTACAATTTATTCTCTCTCTCAATATTACTGGTATAAAAATGAATGTTGCTCTTCTAAACTTCTGATTAATATAACTATTCATTTGAGGAATGTTCAAACCACTCATCTTTCCACAGGATTTAAAATTTTTTGTCAAGCTCTCTGTCCTAAGAAGTAATTTCAAAAGTTATTCCTTTATGATCTCTACTCGTACTATGAAGTATAATTACTCTAGTCTTTTACCCATTTCCACTTTCTTTAAAGAAAGAGTTTTGAAGCATGTCGACACTTGATTAAGTAGACAAAAGTTTACCCACCAACGTTAGGTTTCTGATTCGCCTCAATTCTGCTTTCGCCAAATGCTGAGTGTATATATATATATATATATATATATATATATATATATATATATATATATATATATATATATATATATATATATATATATATATATATATATATATATATATATATATATATATATATAGTGTGTGTGTGTGTGTGTGTGTGTGTCTTTGTGTGTGAAAGCTACTGTTAATTTTAGGACGCTTCTTTGGAGTCTCACACTCCCACAGTGAACAAACCTCCCCTTTTTTTTTATTCTCTCAAAAAAGTTTGTTTTTTGTGCCACGTTTTCCCTCTGTTTTAATCTGTGGCTCAAAGAGGGGAAACGTCAGATGATATTGTAGCAATTCTCTCTCTCTCTCTCTCTCTCTCTCTCTCTCTCTCTCTCTCTCTCTCTCTCTCTCTCTCTCTCTGTCTTTTCTCTCTATCTCGTTCTTTTATTGCTTCTTCGTCTCTCATTCTCTCTCTGTTTCTATCTTCCTTTCTCACAAATTCTCTTTCCTTTCACTGTATTTTCCTCTCTCTCTCATTCTCACATTTTTTCTATCTCTCTTTTCTCTCTCTCTCTCTCTCTCTCTCTCTCTCTCTCTCTCTCTCTCTCTCTCTCTCTCTCTTTCTTGCTATTCGTTTCACTTCTTTTTTATTAATTTATCTTCATTATATTTTCTTTATTTTCAGACTTTAGTTTTTTATTTCTCACTTCAATGTTATAAATATTTTTATTTTTTATTCTTTTTATTTAATTATTTTTTTTGCAATTATTTACGTCTTTCATCTTCCTTTGATTTTTGCCTTTATTTTATTAAATTTCTTCTATTTCTTGCTATATTTTTATTTTCTATTTTTTTTTTTTTAAATTCAATTTCAATATTAGTTGTCATATTTTATTTATTGATTTCTTTAACTTGTATCTAAAAGAATAGTTTTTCATTCAATTAAATGTTATTATTATTATTATTATTATTATTATTATTATTATTATTATTATTATTATTATTATTATTATTATTATTAATATTAATAATCAATAATAATAATAATTATAATATTATAATTATATTATTATTATTATTATTTTATATAATTATTTATTATTAATATATATTATTATTATTATTATTATTATTATTTTATTATTATTATATTATAATATTATTATTATTATTATTAGTATTAATATTATTATTAATTATTATTATTATTATTATTATTATTATTATTATATTATTAATATTATTATTTCATTAATTATTATTACATTTTTACATTTTGTCGATGTTATTTTTATAGCCATTATTAATTAGTAATAATAATAATAATAATAATAATAATAATAAATATATATTATTATTATTATTATTATTATTATTATTATTATTATTATTATTATTATTATTATTACTTACAACAGTGCTGTTCTCCCTAAATTACTGAATAATTGTTTTTATACTTTATAATCCAATAATTATTGTCATAATTTTACTACAATTATATATATATATATATATATATATATATATATATATATATATATATATATATATATATATATATATATATATATATATATATATATATATATATATATATATAT
>SEYY01008185.1:30000-36238 GCA_009176605.1 Armadillidium nasatum
AATCCTGTTTTGACCCAGAGAATGCCTCGGAGTTTACCGAAATGGTAAGGGCCGTAATCGCCGACGGTATGAATTGGTTCATTCCATCTTCAACTAAATCTTTTTCTCCTCAAAATCCATGGTTCGATGCCACTTTCAGATCGTTCCTTATCGGCATTAGTCGATGGAACGACCTCTTCCTCTTTTCCTGTCAATTGTGGTGTTTCTCAGGGTTCTGCTCTACCTCCAACTTCATTCTTACTTTTTCTTCAGCGATTTTCTCAGCTCCACTTCTAACTATGTTCATTTTTATGCCGATGACCAGTTCTCCATTCTTCTACTCATTTCAAATCTGCCCCTTCTTTAGCTTCTAGAATTCCTACTCGTCTTCAACTTTCTAACTCTATTCTTGACGATGTGGATGGGATTTCTCGGTGGGAACGCCTTTAACCTTGTGAAATTCTCTCTCTCAAAAACACCTTACAACTTTCCTATCTCCTTCAATGGCTCTCAAGTCTCATCAGTAAACAATATAAACATTCTTGTTCTGAACATAAACAATAAACTGTCTTGGAAACCTCATGTCACAATGGTTGCTAGGAAAGCTTCAAAAAAGCTGGGAATACTGTTCAGATTGAGGGAATTTTTTCCTTCAAAATAGTTGCTCGAATTATATAAGGGTCTTACCGCCATTGTATGGAGTACTCACATTCTCGAGTTTGGGTGGCTTTTCTGCCCCCTCCTAGAAAAAGACTCAAACAGTGAGTGGTGGTCAACAGTAATATATATATTATATATATATATATATATATATATATATATATATATATATATATATATATATATATATATATATATATATATATATATATATATATATATATATATATATATATATATATATATATATATATATATATATATATATATATATATATATATATATATATATATATATATATATATATATATATATATATATATATATATATATATATATATATATATATATATATATATATACATATATACATATATATATATATATATATATATATATATATATATATTATATATATATATATATATATATATATATATATATATATATATATATATATATATATATATATATATATATATATATATATAATATATATATATATATATATATATATATATATATATAATAATAATAATAATATATATATATATATATATAACTTTTTTAAAATATTATAATAGTTATTATCTACAAAATTGCAAAAATCGATAATTAAATTATTCACAAAAATTTTATGGAAATTTAATTTACTAATGTTAAATAAAAATTTACTCAAAATATTAATTATGTAATCAAATATTTGTATTGAAAAGTATATAAATTATAAATAATAATAAGTTAATTAGAATACTTGATATATTGATATGATGATATTTGAATGAATAGGGAGGGCAATGCCCGTGAGATGCGCACTTAAAAAAAAAAAAAATATGATTTTTTTTTCTTCTTTGTCAATAGAAATGCAGTTTTTTTTTCATAAATGAGACTGTAGCGAGAAAGAATAAAAATAAATAAAAAAATAAATAAAAATAAATAAAAATAAAACACAAATAAATTTTTCTGAATCATTCAACTGCTGTCAGGTTCTTGTGGTTGATAATCATATTATTATTTTTATATATATATATATATATATATATATATATATATATATATATATATATATATATATATATATATATATATATATATATATATATATATATATATATATATATATATATATATATATATATATATATATATATATATATATAAAAAAATTATTTTGATTACAAATATTTTTTTATTTATACTTTGGTTTTATTTGAGGTTAGGAGGTTTGCAAAAGAAAATGAATGCTAAAATAACGAAACTTTTTGAAATTTCCCCTAAATTTTCGTTAAGTTTCGTTCATCTCGCTGCAGTTTTCGAAGCAATTGAAAATCTTGCAATATGCATCAATAAATCAACACCCATGTGTTTTTTTTTCTACTCACATTTAAGTGAATAAAAAACTAAAGAACAACTCTCTAAATACATTGTAATTTGATATGAAAAAAAAGACGAAAAAAACAGTAAAAAAAAAACAAAAAATTCAATAGGAGAAGAAAAAAAGGCAAAGCGGTTTAACACCTTTTCAAATTTGAATTGTTAGTCAATTGATGGTGTAATGGCCTGTTGCAAAGGGGAGAAAGCAGGCATTTTGTGCAATATTGCAGCGACTCTTCGTAAAGAGAGATATTGGCTTGCAACAGGATTTTAGGTTGGCTGGGGGGAAATATAGTACGATATGGCGACACGTCAAAGAACGAAACACACAATTGGCTTACGCTTAAACAGGAGTGCGGGAGCGTGTGGACACAAAAGATTAAATAGAAGGGCTTTGACGTATTACGAGAGAGAGAGAAGGGGAAAGACAAAAGGCTTTGAAAACGACTAACAAAATATTCAGAGATAAAAGGTTGGGTAAAAGTATGACAACGATTGCAAAATTTTTAATTGGCTCATGCCAATATTTACATTACTCTCTTAAAAATAATAAATAAATAAATAATATAGCTAAAGGCAATTGCATACGCTCTAATTTTTTCGTACTATTTCACGATACAATAGAATAATTTTATTATTAGAATCCTTTAATATTCATTTATTTACAAGAATTTATTTTTCTTTTAAACTGCAAAGAATTTTTCGAACGCACACATACACACACAAGCACGCACGCACGCACACACCACACACCCATATATATATATATATATATATATATATATATATATATATATATATATATATATATATATATATATATATATATATATATATATATATATATATATAATATATATATATTAAATACGAATATTCATCCATAAATAAAGATTTTTCTTCTTTTCCTGTTAAAATTTTCTTGCGTTTTGCTTTTGCATTTGTTAAAAGGATAGAAAAAAAGGAGGAAGTCTTATTAAGTGACGCAAAAATCGTTTCATCTCTCCCTGACCAACGGCATTGTAATTGCTCTGTCGCAGTCGGTGGTCCGAACCCTGTAAATGGGGTTTTCAACTCATTATAGCTCATCTACTCCTCCACCTTTCTTATATATGGAACTACAGTTTTCCATGCAAATTTGTTTATCTACATATATATATATATATATATATATATATATATATATATATATATATATATATATATATATATATATATATATATATATATATATATATATATTGACAATATAGACATCCATGGTGTTAGCAAACAAGAAATTGTTTTGGAAACCTCAAATCACAACAGTCGACAGGCTGGCCTGAAAAAGCTGTTAGCTCTGTTTAGACTGAATCTTTTTCCACTTCTCAATTACTTCAACTATACAAGTGTTACCTCTTTTGTGGAATACTACTCCAATATCTAGTGTGGCTCTGGTTTCACTCGACTTTTGAAAAGGATTGAATTTAAGGCCAAAATACTTATGAACTATATTCCGCACTTTCCATTTCACTTGACTCTCAAAATTTGCTACGAGATGTTGAGTTTTTATCTCTTTTTCTATAAAGTACTGTAGTGGTAAGTTCTCGAGGGCATTAGCCACTCGTCTACCTACATTTTTAAGACTTCTTCTTTGCACATAGAGTACATTGACAACTCCAGGCTTGTTCGCTGTGGTGTTTCATTGTTTCTAGCTTCCTCACTTTGGTAGAATTCTCATCCAACTTCTGAGTTTCATTGACAACTCCAGGCTTGTCAGCTGTGGTATTTCCTTGTTTCTAGCCACCTCAGTTTGGTAGAATTCTCATCCAACTTGTGTGTTTCTTGCTGAGTTTAATCTTCTCACTTTAAACTTGCATCTCTGTTCAGATGCTAAATTTGCGTTAGATGGTGATTGAATTAGTTTTATTCTTATCGCCTTTATTTTTATTTTGCGCCTCTTCCTTGAAAGTATATATATATATATATTATAATATATATATATATCTATATATTATATACTTATATATATATATATATATAATATATATATATATATATATACTAATATATATATATATAATATATAGCTATATATATATATATATATATAATAAAGGTATAGATATAATAATATATATAGTATAATATATATTATATATATATATATATATATATAATATATACTCTATATATCTAGCTATCAACCACTAAAGAAAAGTAAACTATTTAAAATTTAAATTAAAACTAGTTATATCTCACACCCGTTTCATTTTCTTCAATGATGTTTCATTTCATTTTCTTTTCTTTCTTTTTTTTTTATCTCGTTTGATGACGTCACAGAACAGAATATAAAAGAACGACACAAAGAAAGAAAGTCAAGAGTCAGAGGAATAAAAAACAGTTAAAGAAGTAATTAAAGTGATGAATAGGTAATAACAATAGGGACCCGAAAGAAAAAGATAGAGAGGTGAATAGTCAAACAGATAAGGAAGGGAGAGAGAGAGAAGAAAAGACAGAAAGAGAGGGATATAGAGAGACAGAGAGAGAGAGAGAGAGAGAGATTATTTATTTGAAACGTTTCTTTTTATTCACCTATGTTCAAGATGTTGTCTCTCTCGTTTACTTTCCTTCCTGTGGAATTATAACCTTAAAGAATAATTAGCTACCATAAATATGCAATACCGTATCACATTAGTGTCTCCCTCAAGAAATTATATCGGATGCGCTTTCTTTTCAACTAAAGCAGCTTCACCCATTAAACGCGTCAGCGAAGGAACAAACTTGGTAAAATATTACTCAACATTAATCAGAAAGAAATCCAGTTTAATAATAATAATAAAAAAAGAAAAAAAAAACACTTTTTCCTACATACCAACCCTCCTTCACTTTTATTCTCCCAACCCTCCGGAAACCCCCCTTCCATATCCTTTTTTTTTTTATTTTTCCTGAATAATGATAATAGTAAAAAAAAAATAATGCAATATAAATATGTATATTCCATTCTTGTTCATATTTCTAGGCAGTTATTGCTTATGAAATGTTTGCTGGAATAATTATGACCCATTGAAGATACGCGGAATCTAATTACAATGAGTGTCTGCCCTTTGAAATTAGGTGTAAGGTGTGGGGAAACAAATTCTTTCGTGGGAAATCTTGATACAAAACTTGCTTTAAAGGATTTTGATGAAGAATGGGAAATAATAATAATAATAATAATAATAATAATAATAATAATTAAAAAAATTATTATTATTATTATTATTATTATTATTATTATTATTATTATTATTATTATTATTATTATTATTATTATTGTTGTTATTTCTTTTTCTACTTTTTCTTCTTCTTCTTCTTCTTCTTCTTAATATCGATAAATCGATAATATAGTTAAAAAAAATTTAATACGAAGTCAAATTGAGAGAGAGGGTTTAAATTTTATCGAAATTTAAATACAAAGACTTATTAGTTAAACTCAAGCAATTAAATACATAACTACTATTAAGAAGGCTGGCATGATCTGTTGACTGTATCAATAAACCTTTCATACAATTCTGGCTTGAACTACGTTTTATCAGTGAACGTAATGAACTTCAGTCCTATGCAATCTCGATTTACTTATTATTCTTCAACTTCCCTTCGTTAAAGAATATATTCTATTGATAGAAAACGATTAAAAATCAACTATCACAAAATCAAAACTACGAGAGCACAAGATAGATTGATTTCTCGATTTTTGCGAGGTATTATGAAGAGTAGCATTAATTACATTAATTAATAAACTAACCGGGGAGCAACTGAGATTGGCAAAAGTATCTTACATCCTTTTCAGTTGGGATTAAGAATATTCTGTTCTGATGAAGATTTTGCTATAGAAGTAAAGTTAATCGAACCTTAAATTCCACCAATACAAAATCTAACTGTTAAAATCTGCTGACCGTAACAATTTCTGCAATTTGATCTACTCATATATTTATGAGAACATCTAGGACACTGAAAATGTTTTTGTTATCGTCGCATGAATTTTTTTTTTTTTTTTTTTTTTTTTTTTTTTTTTTTTTTTTTTAATAAATAAATAATATGAAAGTAATAAAATTTTTTCCAGGTTACGGTTCACCACCCAACAAAATTCTATTTTATTATGCATCCAAATTGGAAGACAAGATTGTGATGCCCGATTATCTTCACCTATGAAATCTCCTCGTATCTGAGTGTGTGAATGCTATGTTTGATGTTTAATAAGAA
>SEYY01008186.1:0-11461 GCA_009176605.1 Armadillidium nasatum
CGTGAATTTTTATCAAGTCAAATTTGTAATGACTTATTTTTTCAGGTCAAAAAAATTCCTAATACGGAATACGTATTCGTAACTTTAAATTCGGTTCTGGAAACTAATCTGAAAGAAAAAAGTTTGTTTAATTTTCATAAAGCACCGTGGATGAAGAAGTGTATTTTTGTACCTGACGTAGCAATTGATGATATAAAAGGAGATGATTCAATAATACGTCCTACATTATATTCTTTAACGGTGTATACTCCCAGTGTAAAAGAATATCTAGAACGCAATGATGTAAAAGCAGGTGGTAAAGGTTCTATACAACTCATATGTAAATCTTCAGATTTATTTAAGGATCCAGGAATGGCTTATGTATATTCAGATATTGTCGATCATCAGTATGTGGGGAATACAAAATCCCCACTTCTGAGAGTGATACATATCCCTCCAGGAGGGAAAGTCATCACCTTTCCCACAGTACATTATTTACCATTAAGTAAATCGTATCTGAACTCTGTACGTATTTATATAAGGGATGTTGAAGGTGAACCATTTCCATTCACTAACGGTACTGCATTGTGTAAAGTCCATATCAGAAAGAAGCTACGCTAAATAATAATAACAATAATAACAATAATAATAACAATAATAACAATAATAATAACAATAATAGTAATAAATAATAATAATAAAATGGAAGGAGAAAGAGTATTTAGGGGTTATAAAATGCAGAGAGGATACGGTCTTGGAGGCTTCTTCGCAAAATTACTGCGAGGAGCATTACCTATATTTAAATCCAGTGGAAAATATCTCGTTAGAAAGGTCGCAAAGACAGGAGTAAACACATTACGCGATGTTATAGGAGGAGTTAACCCTCGTGAAGCCGTAAAACGTCGTATTGCTGATGTTTCTGATGAAATGCTAGACGATGTTAAACGGAAAATACGTCGCAAGATGACTGGAGCTGGAGTTGGTAGGAAGATGATAAAAGGGAAGATGAAGAAGAAAAAGAAGAAGAAGAAGAAGAAGATTGTGAAGGATAGAGTAAAGAAAAAAGAAATTGATGTTTTTGACTTTTAGGTAAGCGTAAAATATAAACCAATGTTATTATTTCCATGTATCATTATTCGTCGACTGATCATAGAAGCAGGATGCACTTCCTTCATCCCTCAAGTCCTGACTGTTGTAAAACAGAGTTAGATCTCTTTTCTGTGAACCCTACACAGACCAGTGTAGGTGAAACCAACTTTATCAGTATTAATCCTGTACACTCTATTACGAACACCGATGTACCTTTAGAATTTAATGTACCTGGAACTTCAGATCAGTATCTCGACCCTTCAAATGTATTTTTATATTTAAAAGTAAAGTTAGTAAATGCCGAAGGTGGTTCAGACTTACCTGGAGCAGATCAACATCTCATTTTCCCTGAATCAAATTTTCTATATACCTGCTTTAGCCAAATTGAGGTATTTTTAAATGAAACATCTCTAGGAGCATCATCCGCGAGTTATCCATACAGAAGTTATATAGAACATTTACTGAATTATTCCGATGATGCAAAACAGTCCCATCTCCAATCTTGTGGATTTTACAGCTTTAAAGATGCTGAAAATCATCGACTTAAATGCGCTAAAAACAGATACAATGTCTATGAATATTATGGGCGAATAAATGGGGATATATTCTCCCAAGAAAGGCTTATATTACCCAACGTAGACACCCGTGTTCGGCTCGTAAGAGCTGCCGCACCATTTGCACTTGGAATATTGAGTGCGTCAAATGCTACATCTGCTGCCCCAAAACCAACATTTCAGTTATTAGACGCCTTTTTATATGTAAGAAAAGTGAAATTGGCCCCTCAGAAACATTTACAGATTGAGAAATCTCTTCTTGAGACTACTGCGAAATATCCAATAAGAAGAATCGAGACTAAAATTTTTAATTTCACACAAGGATTATCAAATATTAATATTTCGAATATAGTCAATGGAAGTCTTCCACAGAAAGTTATTGTAGGGATTGTAGAACATGAAGCATTTTCTGGTCATTATAAAAAGTCTCCTTTTAAATTCACTCATTTTGGACTTAGGGCCATCAGTTTACATGTAAACGGTCAACCATTCGGCCGAAGTTATGAGATGATGTACAGTGGGGAGAGCCCCTTATGTTCACGACCATTTTATGATTTAATCTCGAATACTGTGTCTTGTGGGGATAACGGTACAGGCATTGATTTGAAATCTTATGTCGAGAATAGTAACTTGTATGCTTATGATCTTACACCCGATCTTTCAGCTTGTAATGCTTTTCATCTCAACATTGTAAGAAAAGGCACTTTGGGAATAAGTTTAACTTTTGACAAAGCATTGACCTCTCCTATCTCGGTCCTGGTATATTTGGAGCATCCTCAACTGATTGAGATTGATCGTGTAAGAAACATTATCTTGAATTATTAAAGATGAATGAAGAAGAAATTTTAAACGTTTTTAAAAATGAAAAAAGATTTTTAGGCGTGTTTGCCTGTGACGAGCTCGCCTCAGTGAAATTAGAAATAGATTCAGGACTTATCTTCAACACCTCACCTCGAATTGTCAACAGTGGACATTGGATCTCAGTTTATAAAAGAAAAAATAATGATGTTTACTTTATGGATTCATTAAATTTTGATTTTATGTTAGACCATTCTGATGTGACTCGCTTTTTTAAATATAATAATATTCATCATGTAAAGAAGATGTGCTTTCCTGTACAATCCTCTTCTTCTAAATTGTGTGGAATATACTGTATTTATTTTATAAAATGTTTTTTAAAAAATAAATCTTTTAATGAGATTATAAATATATTTAATATTAAAAATTTGTATATGAACGATTTTATTATCACTGATTACGTAATAAATGAAATAAATTAGTCAGGTGTTTACATTTCCTTTTGATTTATATATATATATATATATATATATATATATATATATATATATATATATATATATATATATATATATATATATATATATATATATATATATATATATATCAGAAATTATTCTTCGGAAAAAACATCTGTGTATTGTCTTTGGAATTTAAAATATTTTGGGGGATGGGGAAAAAAGATTAACATTTTTTCAGAGATTATAAGGTCGAGCATTTTTTCCAAAGTCACCGTATATATATATATATATATATATATATATATATATATATATATATATATATATATATATATATATATATATATATATATATATATATATATATATATATATATATATGAAATAAAAAAAAAAAATACGAGTAAAAATTTATTTTCACGGAAGAAGCATAGAGTCTTCTCTTAGCATAGTGGTAAAAGCCTCGACCCTCCGACGAAAAAAGTTGGGTGTTCAAGCCTGCTTTTCATAAGTTTTTTCGTTCAAAAGAAAAAAGGAAATTTATTTATTATTTATTATTTATTATTTATTATTATTATTATTATTATTATTATTATTATTATTATTATTATTATTATTATTATTATTATTATTATTATTATTATTATTATTTTTAAAATACAAAGTTTGAAAAAAATATAAGCTTTTATATATATATTATGGTTTCTATGGTAACTCATATCTAAATTTTTTCCGTTTAAAGTAAAAAAACTCTCTCTTAAAATAATTTTGGTAATTTATTATTATTTTTATTATTATTATTATTATTATTTTATTATTATTATATTCAAAATAAAATTATTATCATGTTTTCTTAGAAAAAATACAAAATAATAGTTTCTCTTAAAATATTGGATAAAAGAAAATGTATTTTTAAAAGAAAACTTGATTCTCTCCCAGAGTAAAAAACGCCAACTAAATTATTATTATTATTATTATTATTATTATTATTATTATTATTATTATTATTATTATTATTATTATTATTATTATTATTATTATTATTATTTTATTATTATTATTATTATGATTTTTAAAATACAAAGTTTGAAATAAATAAGTGAAAAAAATAGTTCAAATATAACAAAAACTCGCAAAGTCGAAAAAAAAAAAAATACGCGTAAAATAAATTTATTTTCTCGGAAGAACTGAGAAGGCCTCCTTAGCGAAGTGGTAAACTCACGGAACGTCTCTCGTAGAGTCGAGAGTTCGAGCCCGCTTTTTCAGAATTTTTATCGTTCAAAGGAAATGTATTTATTATTTATTATATTATTATTATTATTATTATTATTATTTTTAAAATACAAAGTTTGAAATATATATTAAATAAATGAAAAAAATATAAGCTTATATATATATATATATATATATATATATATATATATATATATATATATATATATATATATATATATATATATATATATATATATATATATATGGTTTCTATGGTAACAACAACAACAACAAATGTATGGGCCAAACGCGTGCGCGCGCGCATCCGAATAAACCACGAATATCCGGGGCGGCCGCGGTCCGTCGCGAAGGGTCACCCAACCCCCCCTCCTCCCCCCCGCGAATATAAAAGAAAAAACATCAAAGTCTACCTCATAATAACAAAAGTCGAAAAAAATTTGAAGGGATAAATACAACAATTCGTTTTTTCTATACCAAGTTCGTCTTAGCGCAGTGGTAGAGTCATGGATTTTAAACCAAGAGACCCGGGTTCAAATCCCCATTTCTGAAGTTTTAGTTGTGCTCGCTCGCTCTCTCGTTCGTTCATTCGTTCGTTCCTCTCTGGAAATTTCGAAGTAAGAGGATGAAGTGACGTCATGATCAAAAGGAAGACGGTGATTGGTCGGAAAATAGCAGGCAGAATACCAAACTGTGATGTCATCAATCTCATACAAGACTCTGATTGGTTGAAGTAGAAGGCAAAAATAGAAGGATGTGACGTCAACAATCTTATACAAGAAAACAATCTGTGATGTCATCACCTTAGAAGAAACAAATGAAAGACTATGATTGGACGGATGAACTTTAAGAATAGAAGGCAGAGTAGAAGGCTATGACGTCATTACCTTACATGAAATAAAACTGTGACGTCACAACCCTCATAAGATACAAAAATACCCTCAACCTAGAACGTCAGGCACGCGCAGGCGGAAACATCAAAGGAAAAGACCGGCAAATCAAAAGCGGTTAAACAGGTAAGATTAATTAAAATAACATGATTACATCAAAGATAAAAAGATCAACATGAAGATAAGACGGATTATCTGATTAAAAACAACTCACAAAGGTACGTGAAGTCCCCTCGGGGGGCAATTTCCCCTCAGGGGGGGGCGGGGGACCCCTCAAGGGGGGCGGAGACCCCCAAAAAGGGCTCAGGAAAGAAGCTGGTTTCCCCTCAGGTGACGTCATGGTTTCCCCTCGCCTGCCTTCAATGTTCTTCACTTACTACTATATATATATATATATATATATATATATATATATATATATATATATATATATATATATATATATATATATATATATATATATATATATATATATATATATATATATATATATATATATCTGAAAATGGTAAAGGTTAAGTATAAAGACTGATGTCTTGCTCCCTGGTAACACATTCGAGGGATCCTTAAGCCTTTCTCTTTTACGAATTAGTTTTCTTTCTTTCCTTTACCAGACCAGAAAAATAAATGCTCTATATTGAAATGTTTAGAAATAAATTGATAGATTTATGTGAATGGACCTAACGAAAGTTTAAATATTTATTTTAAAAAAAATAAATTAATAAAATTAAACTAAAATAAGATAAAATAAAATAAAAGACGAAAAAGTTTTATATATATATATTATGCATATATATGATCTGGTGTTGACAAAATGAATATAATATTTTTGACAATTAATATATTGTTATTGTTCTTACGAAAATGGAGTTCAAAGCAAAATTATTTGCCATCTTTATTAAGATATCTCATCCAATTTCCTTTAAAGGAGGAAAGAAATAGTGGTATTCATTGACGAATCTATAATTTATAAAGATGAAAAAGAGTTACGTGCTTGAAAAGGATATCCTCGACAGAGAGTTTTTTGAAATTTTTGAAGATTTTTCTGTTTACACACTATATTCAACTTTTTTTCTCACTTATATGACTTCTGTTTTGCCTCTCAGTTTCTTGAATCCAGAGGTGGTGTTGATCATAATTAGTAATAAAGATTTATCATGGCTTAATGATGACTTTTGTCCAAAATGGATATTCAACACAGTTATTTTAATTAATATCAACAAGTCTGAAAGTTCTGAATCATATTTATCCACGAAATTTATGAAGATGCCTGTAAATGTTGCATTATTGGAATTAGTTAATCTAAGAGGATTAAATCGTTATGGCGTATTTTCTTTACTACCATTTCACAAAAATAGAGGTAAACGCATGAATAAATTTTTGGGATTTTGGAATACAACAAATTTTAACACGTTTGAAAGTCTATTTCCCAATAGATATAAAAGCTTTAATGGTGAAATAATTAATCTTTCATATTATATTGATGATTTTCCATTTGTGTATATGGAAAAGGTTCAGTTAAAAGGTATTTCTATCAATACATTAAAAGTTATTGGAGAAAAATTAAACTTTAGCTTCACCTTCACAGAAGTTGGAATGTGGGAAGATCTCCTTCGAGATATTTTGATTGGAAAAAAGGATATAACGTAAATTCTTTTTTTATTACTTTAGATCGAATTATAGATTTCGATTATTCTGTGTCTTATTTCCATGAAGGTTATGGATTTGTCTTAAAAAAGCCTGAGGCATTACCAATGTGGTCCAACTTATTTTATCCATTATCAATAACAGTGTGGAGTGCAACAATTTTAACAATGATGGTTTTTCCTTTACTGTATTATTTAATAATCAAATACTCAGACAACTTCTATCTTGGCATTCATCAAGCTTATATGGATATTATCAAAGTAATGTATATTTTATCTTTTAAGAAAACTGATTTTGAGCTGGCATTTTCTCTGAAAAAATAAAGTTCTTGTAAATATATATATAATATATATATATATATATATATATATATATATATATATATATATATATATATATATATATATATATATATATATATATATATATATATATATATATATATATATATATATATATATATATATATATATTAGATGAGAGAAAAATCTATTAAAATTGCGTTCCATCTTCTTTTTCAGAGTTTACTTCGGCAGGCAATTAATTTGGATGCAATCCCAGAGTCGGGAATAGGAAAGCTAAGTTTGGTATTTTGGTGGTTTGGTGCCATAGTTTTAATCTCAAGTTACACTGGAAACTTAGTATCTTTTTTGACTATTCCCAAATTTCCGAAAAGAATAACCACAATTGAAGACCTTGCAAATAGTGGCACAAAGTATGTAAAAATAATAAAACTTTATCTAATTTAAAAAAAAAAAATGTATTTGAGTAGATAGAAGTTTAAGGATGTTAGATAATATATATATATATATATATATATATATATATATATATATATATATATATATATATATATATATATATATATATATATATATATATATTATATATATATATATATATATATATATATATATATATATATATATATATATATATATATATATATATATATATATATATATATATATATATATATATATATATATATATATATATATATATATATATATATATATATATATATATATATATATATATATATATATATATATATATATATATATATATATATATATATATATATATATATATATATATATATATATATATATATATATATATATATATATATATATATATATATATATATATATATATATATATATATATATATATATATATATATATATATATATATATATATATATATATATATATATATATATATATATATATATATATATATATATATATATATATATATATATATATAATATTATATATATATATATATATATATATATATATATATATATATATATATATATATATATATATGTATAATAAAGAATATAAAATGAACGTAACATTTATTATTAAGATTAACATAGTTTAAATATAATATTTTTTTACCATAATATCTGACGTTTCGGTTTATAATGCTGAAACCATCATCACGAGAAATACTGAAATGAAATAACACAAAAGAATTGATTAACATAACAGCAATATAAAGACGCAAACTAAAAGTATACAGTAAAATGTTATAAGACTATAAAAGTTAAAAGCAAAAACACAGATATAAAGTGACCTAACAAGGAACACATCAAAAAGTATATGAAAATCAGAATGCAGGTTGGTTTACATCGAGATAAAAGGTTTTATTAATTTATTTTTAACAAATAGTTGGCTGGTAAACACATAAAAGCAGAAAAATGCATAAAAATCGAATGAACAATGAGAAAATATATATGAATTAAAGACATGCACATACACATACACATACACATATACATACATACACACACACACACACAATATATATATATATATAATATATATATATATATATATATATATATATATATATATATATATATATATATATATATATATATATATATATATATATATATATATATATATATATATATATATATATATATATATATATATATATATATATATATATATATATATACCTTTTTTAACCTTCTCACCCCCTGACCACCCCACGCTGAGGTGGCCACACTTCGCTTATGAAGCCGCCCGCCGCAGTCGGCCTCCTCCAGAGATCATTCAAGGTAGTGATGTCCCAGGAGATTCTGGTGCAATAATTGTAAGGACAGTGTTATAGAAAGTGTGACACGGTCTCCGTGGGCACTACGCATCTAGTGCAAGTGGGGGATGTTGTCTGGTTTATATTGTATTTATGTTTGCATTGTTGTAAGTTTGGGTGGTGCCCACATCTCAACCTTGCTAAGGAGATTTGTGAGTTTCTTGGGAGGTTGCTGAAGTCGGGGTTTATTTCGGGAGGGGGTGTGCTAAAGATGTTATTTGGTGGTCTGTTTATCAAGTAGGAATGCGTTAGTTGAGTGTGAATATGTTTGGTTATTGTGGTACTGGGAGGGTGTGGGGGATGTGATTTAGGATTGGTTTGTAGAAAGTAGCTGTGGATGATGGAGGTTGTTTTAGTCTGTGTTTGGTAGGTTGGAGGAAAATTTTGTGGCATGGGTGTGTGGGTAGAAGGATTTTTGCGTAAAATTGAGTGCCTATCATTTCGAGGTGGTTGTTTAAAGGTAATATTTTGGTTTCATTATGAATTAAAAATTAAAAATGAAATAAAAATAAAAATGAAAAATAAAAATGAAAAATAAAAAATATTAAATTTTTTTGAATAAATTGACTGGGCATATATACCAAAAGAGACAAACAATATACCTACATGCAAACAAACAAATGTACAGCTAGCAAAATGCAATCATACACAAGTATACATATAAAAAGAGTATATCAAAGATGAAGGAACGGATACATTACACCTCCACAGATGAAAAGAACTATAAGTAGCTCAGATAATGATACTGATCGGTAGAACCAATGGATGTCTTAATTAATGAAGAATACGTAGAGGTGATAGAAAATTGAAGAGAACTATGACTGAAGGATGTGAAGTGGAACGGCTTGGATATTGTTGTTGAGTTCTCGTTTATTTTTATGAATGTTTATAGATTCAAGTATGTGAAGTGAAGAAGGATCATTGTTGGAGTCAAGAATAGAGAAGTGTTGTGGAAGAGGAAAAGTGTTACAGAACTGAGTGTATAGACTTATATTGGAGTGAGAAGGAGCAGAGAGGGGTAGAGATGTACGATAGGACAGACCTCGGTGTTCAAAGATACGGGTTCTCAATAGCCTAATGGTGGAGCCGATGTAGCCCTTAGAACACAAAGGGACAGGTATACTTATAAACCACCGAGGCCTTCAGAGGAAAAGGAAGAGAAGACTTTATAGGGAAAGAATGAAGAAATTTTGAAAGATGTGTTGTGACTGAAACGAAAGTCTATATGAGGAAAATGATATGAAAGTGATTTTCGCTTGGATGTCATGAGAATGGAGGAGTGATTGAGGTACGGAAATGTTAGCATAGTATAAGTAATACATATATACTGTGATGTTATGTTCATTTTTTGTGTTTCTTTTTTTACTAAAAATCAAGCTCAAAAGAAACAATTCAATTTATAATATATATATATATATATATATATTATATATATATATATATATATATATATATATATATATATATATATATATATATATATATATATATATATATATATATATATATATATATATATATATATATATATATATATATATATATATATATATATATATATATATATATATATATATATATATATATATATATATATATATATATATATATATATATATATATATATATATATATATATATATATAATATATATATAAATATATATATAATCAAAATCTGTTCAAAGGCAGGGTCATTTGCCCTGTCTGTAGATTCACTCGAGGATGAACCAAACGTTTCACGGGCCGACGACAAACATCCACTGGCTGTCCAGGCGTATTTCGGATGCCGATTTTGATTCTACCAAAGCAAACATGGCGCTTGTGTACTTATTGAGCAAAAGTGGGAGGAACTAAGAGAAAAAGAGAACTGCTCAAATTTCTCAACTCCAATATATATATATATATATATATATATATATATATATATATATATATAATATATATATATATATATATATATATATATATATATATATATATATATATATATATATATATATATATATATATATATATATATATATATATATATATATATATATATATATATATATATATATATAATATATATATATATATATATATATATATATATATATATTATATTTATTTTTTATTTTTTTTTCTCCTCTGGTGGGCACAGGCCAGAGGCCTACCAATGTTCCACCAGAGTTGGGAGGAAAGTCGGAAACATGGTCCTATTAAAGGCCGACATGACCTGATACACGGCTTTTAAAGGTGCCTAAGTCATAGGAAGTTGGGAAAATAGATGAAGGAAGTGTGTTCCAGACTTTACCAGTAGAGTACATGTAAGATTGAGCATAGCAGTTAAGTCTGGGGTCAGAGAGTTGGACAGAGAAAGGATGAGACTGTGTAGAAAGACGAGTCGCACGAACCCTTCTTAATGGAGGAGGTATGCGACGAGAGAGTTCAGAAGAGCACTGTCCATTTTAATAGCGATGGTTAAAAGAGAGTGACGCAACAATGCGACAATTAGAAAAGACTGGAGAGAATAAGTGAGAGCAGGAGAGTTGATAAGACGAAAAGTCCTAGACTCCACCTTTCACAACGAGCGTTGTATGAGTGGAATCACCCCAGATGTGTGTCTCATACTCCATACAGGTGGTGAACAACGCCCCTATACAGAGCAAGCAACTGGTATGTAGTGAAGTAATACTGAAGACGC
>SEYY01008187.1:0-10158 GCA_009176605.1 Armadillidium nasatum
AACTGAGAAAAAGTGATGAAAGAGAGAGAGAAAGAGAGAAAAGAATAGGGAAAGAGAAAGAGAAAGAGAGAGAAAGAAAGAGAGTGAAAGAGATTGAGGGAAAGTGAGAGAATATGAAAGAGAAAAAGAGTGAGTGAAAATGAAAAATAGAGTTAAAAAAGAGGAAAAGAGCAAAAGAGAGTAAAACAGACACATCTAGAGAAAAAGAGAGTATGACAAACCCATCTAGAGGAAAAGAGAGAAGGTAACAGAGAGAATGATAGAAAAAGAAAGAGTAAAGAGAAAGAGAGAAAGAAAGAGAGTGGGAAAGAGAAAGAGAAAGAAGGAGACAGAGAGAAAGAAAGCGAGAGTGTGAGAGAAAGAAAGGGATAGAAAAAGAGAAAGAGAGTGAGAAAGAATTAGAGAAAGAGAAAAAAAGAGATAAAAAGAAAGAGAGAAAAAGTGATAGAATAATGGATAGAAAGGTGAGAGATAAAGAAAGTGAAAAATGAGAGACAAAGAAAAAAAGTGAATGAGAGAGAAAGAGAGAAGAAAGTGACAGAGAGAAAGACAGAGTAAGAAAGAGTGAAAGGGAGAGAGAAAGAGATGAGAGAAAGAGAGAGAAAAAAGAGGGAAGGGATGAGAGATAGAGAGAAAAAAGGGAAAAAAGAGAAAGAGAACGGGAGATTGGAAAAATTGAGAAAGAGGGAGATAAAAATAGGGGGAGAGAGAGAGTGAGGGAGAGAAAGAAAGAGTGAGAAAGCTAGACAAAGTGAAATAAAAAGAGAGAGAAAGAGATGAAGAGAGAGAAAGAAAAAAAGAAAAAATGAGAGAGAAGAAGAGAGAAAGAGAGAGAGAATGAGATTGAAAAAGAAAGAGAATGTGAGGGAGAGAGAGAAGCAGAGAGAAAGAGAAAGTAAAAAGTGAGAGATAAAAAGAGAAAGAGAGAATAAGGAAAATGGAAAGAAAGAAAGAAAGAGAAACGGAAACAGAGTAAGAAAGTGAATGAGATAGAAAAAAAGAAAAAAAGAGTGAGATAGAAAAAGAGATAAATAAAAGGAAAAAGAAAAAGAGAGAAGAGAGAAAGGAGAAAAAGAGATTTTAAAAAAAGATAGAAAAAGAGAGAGAAAAAGAGTGCGAAAAGAGAGACAGAGTGAAACAGAGAAAGAGAAGGAGAAAGATTTTAAGATAGTTAAGAGAGGGGAAAGAAAAAAAGAGAGAAGAGAGATAGTGAAAGAGTGAAAGAGAGAGCGGAAAAAGAGAGGAGAGACAAAAAAGAGAGATAAAAGGAGACACATAGAAATAGAGATAGAGAAAAAGAGAAAAGAGAGAAAGAAAGAGCAAAAACTGAGAAAGAAAAAGCGAGAAAGAGATAGAGAAAAAGAGATAGGGAAAGAGAGAGGAAAAAAGAGAAAGGGAGTGAGAGTAATAGAGAGATGAAGAGAGAGAAAGAGAGAAATAATAGTGAGGTAGAAAGAAGGAGAAAAGGAGAGGGATAGAGATTTAGAAAATATAGAAAGAGAAAAAATGAGTTAAGAAGAAAGATGGAAAAAGAGAGAGAGAAAGAGAGATAAAATAATAGAGATATGGGAAGAGAGAGAGTAAGAGAGAACAGAGAGAGAAAGAGAGAAATGAAGAGAGATAAAGAGAGAAAGTAAAGGATAAAAAGAAAAAGAAAGAGAAAGTGAAGGATAAAAAGAAAAAGAAAGAGAAAGTGAGAAAAAGTGAGAAAAAGAGACTGAAAAGGGAAAAAGAAAAAGAGACAGAGAGAGAGGAGAGGGAAAGAGAAAGAGTAAAAAATAAATTGTGAGAGAGAAAGAGAGAGAAAAGGAGAGATGAGAGAGATTGAAAGAGTGAGAGAGAGAAAGAGAAAAAGAGAAAGATGAGAGGCAAAAAGAGAGAAATATACAAAGAAAGAGTGAAAGATGAAGAGAGAAAAAGGACTGAACAAGAAAACGAGAGAGAAGGAAAGAGAGGCAGATTAAAAAAGAGAAAAAAGTGAAGGAAAGAGAAAGAGAGAGAAGGGAAAAAAGAGAATGAAAGAAAGAGAAAAAGAGAAAGAGAAAGAAATAAAGATAGGGAAAATGAAAGAGAAAAAGATAGAGAGAAAAATATTGCTAGAAATAGAGTGAAAGATAGAAAAAGAGAGAATGAGAAAGAGAAGGAAAAAAGGGAGAGAGAGAGAAAGAGAGAGCGAAAAAGAGAGGAAGGGAGAAAAGAGAGAGAAAGAAAGAGAAAAAGAGAAGGAAAGGGAGGCAGAAAGAAAGAGAGAAAAAGAGAGATAGAGATTGAGAGAGATTGAAAAAAGAGAAAAAAAAGAAAGAGGAAAAGAAAAAAAGAGAAAGAAAGAAAGAGAGTGGGAAAGAGAGAGAAAAAAAGAGAAAAAGAAAGAGACAGAGAAAGAGAGTCAGCAAAAGAAAGAGACAGAGAGAAACAGAGAAAGAAAGTGAAAGAGAAAGAGACAATGAAGATAGAGACAGATATAAAGAGAGAAAAAATGAGAGAAAGAGAAAGAGAGAGAAGAAAGCGAGAGAGAAAGATAAAGAGAAAGAAAGACAGATATAAAGGGAGAAAATGAGAGAAAGAAAAAGAGAGATAGTGAAAAAGAGTGAGAGAAAAGAGAGAGAAAGGGAGAGAGAAAAACGGATAGACAAAGAGAGAGAAAGACGGATAAGGAAAGAGAGATAGAAGGAAAGATAATAAGAGTGAGAAAGAAAAACAAAGGGAAAGAGAGAAAAAACAAGAAAGAACGAGAGGAAGAAAGAGAGAAAAAGAGAGAGAGAATGAAAGGGGGAGAAAAAAATAGAGAGAATAAGAGAGTGACAGAGAGACAGAGTGAAAGAGAGAGAAAGAAAGAAAAAAGAGAGTAAGAGTGAGAGAGATAAAGCAAGACAGGAAAGAGAGAAAGAAATAGAAGAAAATACAAGATATAAATACATATATATATATATATATATATATATATATATATATATATATATATATATATATATATATATATATATATATATATACGAGAGAGATAGAGAGAGAAAGGGTGAGAAAGTGGATGGAGAAGGAGAGAGAGAGAAAAAAATGAGAGATAGAGAATAGAGAAAGAGAAGGTTAGATAGAGAAAGAGAGAGAAAAAAGAAAGATAAAAAAAGACAAAGAGAAAGAGATAGAGAAAAAATGGGAGAGAGATGGAAAGAGAGAGAAAAAGAGAAAAATCAGTGGGAGAAAAAATAAAAGGGAGAGAGAGAGAGTGAGAGTGAAAAAGAGAGGTATAAAAAAAGAGAAAGAGAGTCAGGGCAAGAGAGAAAGAAAAAGAGAGAGATAAAAAGAGAAAGAAAGAGAAAAAGAGAGAAAGAGTGAGAGAGAGAGAAAAAGAGAAAGAAAGACACAGAGAAAAAATGTGAGAGAGTAAGAAAGAGAGAGAAAACGATAAAGATAGAAAGAGAAAGGAAGAGAAAAAATGGGCATGAAAGAGAATAAGAGAGACAAAGAAAGAGAGAAAAAAGTGGGAGAGAAAAAGAGAGACAAAAAGAGATAGGGAAAGAGAGAGAAAGAGAGAGGAAAAGAGAGATATATAAAGATAGACAAAGAGATATAGAGAGAAACAAAGAGAAAAATGAGAGAGATATGAAGAGTGAGAAAAAAGAGAGAATGGAAGAAAGAGAAACAGAGTGAGAGGGAAAGAAAGAGATAGAAAAGTGAGAGAAATAGAGAGAATGAAGGAAAGATAAAGAGAGAGAGAAAGTGAGTGAGACAGAGTGAGAGGAAAAAGTGAGAGGCAGAGAGAGAATAAGAGATAAGGAATGAAAGAGGAAAAAGAAAAGAAAGATAAACAGAGAGAAAATGAAACATAGAGAAAGTGAGAGTGAAAGAGAGAAAAATAGAGATAAAGAGTGATTAAGAAAAAGAGGGAAAAAAGAGAGTGTGAGAAAAAGAGAGGGAAAGAGAGTGAATGAAAGAGATAAAGAGAGAAAGAGAGAGAAAAAGAGAGAGGGAGAAAGAGAGAGAACGTGAAACAAAAATTGAAAGATAAAGAAAGAGAGAAAGAGAAAGAGAGAAAAAGAGAGACGGGTGAAAAAGAGACATCAAAAAGACAGAGAAAAAAGAGAAAGAAAGAAGATTAAAAAAGGAAAAGATAAGGAGGGAGAGGAAAAGAGAAAGAGAGAATGAGAGATATGGAAAGAAAGAGAGAAAGAGAAACGGAAACAGAGTAAGAGAGAGAATGAGAAAGAGTGAAAAAAAGAAAAAGATAAAGAGAGAAAACTATAGAGAAAGAGAGCGAGAGTGAGATATTGAATGAGTTACAAGAGAGAGAGAAAAATATTATGATAGAGAAAGAAAGACATAGAAGAGATATAGAGAAAGAGAGAGAAAAGAGAAAGAGAGAGAGAGGGAAAGAGAGATATTGAAAAAGAGAAAGAAAAATGAGAGAGAGAGAGAAAAAGAGAGATGTTGAATGAGAGAAAGAAATAGTGATAAAGAGAGAAAGAGAAACAGTGAGATTGAAGGAAAGAGATAAAGAAAGAGAAAGAAAATTGAGAGACAAAAAGAAAGAAAAATATAGAGAGAGAAAGAGTGAAAATTAAAGAGTGAGGAAAATAGAGTAAAAGAGAAGGAAAAATAGAGACAAAATGAAAAAGAGAATAAAATAGAGAAAAAGAGAGATAAAGAGTGAGAGAAAAAAGAGAAAAAGAGAGAAAGTGAAGGAGAGAAAAATGTAAGGGAGAAAGAGAGAGAATAAGAGATAAGGAATGAATTAGAGAAAAAGAGAGAATAAAGAGAGAGAAAGAGACAAAGAATGTGAGAGTGAAAGTTGGACAGAGAGAAGGAGAGAGAGAAAGATAAAGAGTAACATATAGGAAAAGAAAAGAAAATGAAAAACTAGAGAAATGGAGAGGAGAGAAATAGAGAGAGAAAAAGAGAGATAAAAATATAAAAAAGCAGAGAGAGAAAGAGAGAGAGGGAAAAGAGAGACAAAGGTTGAGAAAAAAGTGAAAGAGAAATAGAGAGATAAAGAGAGATGAAGAAAGAGAAAAAGAGAAAAACAGTAAGAGAAAAAGAGAAAGGGAGAGATAGAAAGAGAGTGAGAGAGAAAGAGTTAAAAAGAAAAAGAGAAAGAATGAAAGAGAGAAAGAGAGACAGAGATAAAGATAAACACAGAGAAAAACAGAATAGAAGATAGAAAAACAAAAGAAAGAGAGACAGAAAGAAAAAGAGAGAAATATAGACATAAAAATGAGAGAGAAAATGAGAGATTGAGATAGAAAATGGAGAAAAAAAGAGAAAAAGAGTGAAAAGAGTGAAAAAGAAATAGAGAGAGAGAAAGAGAGAAATAGAAAGATAGAAAGAGTGAGAGAGGGAGATGAAGAGAGAAAAAAGAGTGAAAATGCAATAATCTTTCTGGTTCCTCTTCCTCACGTTCTTTCTGGCATTTTGCAAAAAATGTCAACTCTAACTTTGCTTCTTCGTCTTTCCCTCCTTTAATATCTTCCGACGGAACAACTGCTGTTTTACCTTTTTCTAAAGCTGAACTCTTTGCTCAAACTTTTGCCTTTAATTCAACCTTAGACGATTCCGGAGCTATTCCTCCTCCTTCAATCCCCTCTAACTCAACTATGCCTAAAATTAGAATTTCTTCTAAAGATGTCATTTCTGCTCTCTCTGAGCTTAATAGTAAGAAGGCGTACGGTCCGAGCCTTCACCCTGCCTCGGTAAACTATTTCGTCTTTGCCTCTCTACTTCAACCCTCCCTTCTTGCTGGAAACGTGCGCTCATTCAGCCTGTGCCGAAGAAAGGGGACCCCTCTCATCCCAACAACTACCGTCCTATTTTTTTGACCTCCGTTCTCTCTAAAGTTTTCGAATCTATCCTTAACAGGAAGATTTTGAAATATCTCAATTCTACTAATCTTATCTCAGATCGCCAGTATGGCTTTCGTAAGAAACGCTCTACGGGTGATTTTCTTTCCCTTCTCTCTGACTCTTGGTCCTTTGCTCTTCAAAATTTCGGTGAATATTTTGCTGTGGCGCTGGACATATCGAAAGCCTTCGATAGAGTCTGGCACAAAGCTTTGATTTCTAACCTTTAATCTTTCGGTATCTATCCTTCTCTCTGTGATCTTCTCTCTAATTTCCTTTCCGGTCGTTCTATAGCAGCTGTTGTAGACGGCCACCGTTCTTCCTTTAAATCTATTAATATTGGTGTTCCTCAGGGTTCTGTCCTATCCACAACACTTTTCTACTTTTCATTAATGACCTTCTCTCTATTACCGCTTCTCCTATCCACTCCTATGCTGATGACTCTAACCTTCATTATTCCTTCCAGTTTGAAAAACGTCCCACCCAACAGCAGTTGATAGAGTTGAGAAGGGTAGCCTTGGAGCAACTAACATCTGATTTTTCACTTATTTCAAATTGGGGCAGAGAAAACATGGTTGTTTTCAATACCTCAAAAACTCAATTTCTTCATCTCTCCACTCGACACAATCTTCCACACAACTATGATATCTTCTTCGAAAACACACAACTCAAACCTTCATCTGTTCTTAATATTCTTGGTGTTTCTTTTTCTCGTGATCTTTCTTGGAAAGATCACATTACCTCTCTTTCTAAACAAGCTTCTAAGAAGTTGGGTGTTCTGAGGCGCCTTCAGAATTACTTCACTCCACCCCAGTTGCTTGATCTGTATAGTGGTGTTGTTCGCCCCTGTATGGAGTACGCTTCGCACATCTGGGGTAGTTCCACACACGCAGCTCTCCTAGAGAAGGTGGAGTCTAGGGTATTTCATCTCATCAACTCTCCTGCTATTACTAACTCTCTTCAATCTCTTTCTGCCCGTCGATTTGTTGCATCACTCTCTCTTTACTATCGCTATTACAACAGATACTGCTCTTCTGAACTCTCTCGTCGCATACCTCCTCCATTGAGAAGAGCTCGTGCGACACGCCTTTCTACACAGTCTCATCCTTTCTCTGTTCAACTCTCCGACCCCAGACTTAACCTCTATGCTCAATCTTATATATACTCTACTGGTAAAGTCTGGAACATACTCCCTTCATCTGTTTTCCCAACTTCCTTTGACTTGCATACTTTCAAACGCCGTGTATCTGGACACGTCGGCCTCCATCGACCATGAAATAGATCTTTCCCAACTCTGGTGGAATTTGGTAGGCCTCTGGCCTTTTCCCACCGGAGGATATATATATATATATATATATATATATATATATATATATATATATATATATATATATATATATATATATATATATATATATATATATATATATATATATATATATATATATATATATATATATATATATATATATATATATATATATATATATATATATATATATATATATATATATATTATCAACTTTTTGTAAATTTCACCACAAAAATAGGTAGTGACTATAGTTCATTTATTATATTACATGAAGTTCTGTAAACATTTTCAGAATTTCCATTAAAAATTTTAAAAAATAGTCAGTTTCCGATAGTCTACTGCTGCGCAGGCTAAACCACTTAAAATAGACACTAAATGTTCTCGAGGTTTCGCAATCCACCAATGTAGAATTTTAGATTCTCTTCCTTAGATGCATCTGCTTCAGATTACTTTTACAAAATTCTGACTGATCGGACAAGCGTACAGAAATTTTGAAATCTTCATAATTCGTTCAAAATTCTCCAGACGTGAATCAAACCAAAAAACTTCAACCAAAAGGACCTCATTTGCAAGAATATATTCAAAAATTTTAAAAATTTAAGTGTAGTTCCAAATTAACTTTATTTTTTTTTTTTTTTTTTTTTTTTTTTTTTTTTTCTTTCTTTTTAGTGCCATAGTGAAATTTTCCTATCTGTGAGATAAACTTGAAAAGCTTTAATAAAAGTGCCTATCTTAATCGTGAAAATATTTACTATATATTCCAATTATTATTAAAATAAAGCAGTTATTAAGAAACTTTCGTAAAAGTTTAACAAAATATTTAAACAATTTCTAATCATTTTTGAATTTTGTTTTAATTAAATATTGCTTTAAATTTGTTTCCATTTCTGCAAATATTTATTGTTTTCAGTTGGTTTGTGTATCTCTACCACCTCAGAACGACTCATCGTCAGAAGATTCTACTACTACTCTATTGTACAATCCCACGGAGCGATAGAAACCCCGAGGCCCACAGCTGTTTCAAATGTGCAATCCTACCGAGGGATAGATATTACGAGACACATGAAATAGGATATTGATAACCTTTACCTATGGAGTAGACATGATTCCTCAAATGCTATAAATTACAAGTAAGAAAATTACATTTCTACAAATTACAATTCTACATATTAAAAGTCTCATTGGCGTCTTTTAGGGGGAGGCAGGGGAGGCAGTGCCTCCGTTAGTATTTAATAAAAATATAACATTTTAATTCAAAAATTAGGTTAAGCAACTCAGATTTTAAAATTTAACATTTTTTCATACAAGGCGTAAAATATAAATTTATTTCTATATATATATATATATATATATATATATATATATATATATATATATATATATATATATATATATATATATATATATATATATATATATATATATATATATATATATATATATATATATATATATATATATATATATATATATATATATATATATATATATATATATATATATATATATATATATATATATATATATATATATATATATATATATATATATATATATATATATATATATATATATATATATATATATATATATATATATATATATATATAATATATATATATATATATATATATATATATATATATATATATATATATATATATATATATATATATATATATATATATATATATATAATATATATATATATATATATATATATATATATATATATTAGGGATGGAGCGATACCAAAATTTTTACCGATACCGATACCGATACCTAAAAATTCCCCGAAGCCGATACCCGATACCCGATACCTGAAAATATGCCGATACTTGCCGATGTTATTATTGTGGTTTGTCATGCTGTGTCTGTGCATAGTTGTGCTTATGTGTCGGTGATTGTTGTTCTGAAAATGCTGTTTTTGTTATTTGTGCTCCTGTGACTGAGTGAGTTGTTGATTAAGTAGTTAGGCATAATGTTATTGTGATTTGAATCTGTTGTAATAAGGTTCTTGAGTACGATGGTGAGAGTTTTTTGAACTTTGCATCTTAGACTTTGGTGACCTTGTGTCTTGTAACACTGGACAAGTGTGATTTGTGATTATGTGTTTGAGCTTACGGTTTTGTGAGCTGAGTTTGTGTGTTTAAGTTAGTCATTTTTTTTAATTGTATTGATGAAGGTTAGTGTTTTTGAGGTTTGTGTGAATGAGAGTAGTGTTTTTATGTCTGTGATGATGCTGATGAGAAAATTTGTTCTTTGTGTGTATGAGTTTGATGGTTTTGTATGATGTACCTTTGAAATTGTTGCTTATGTATGATGTGCCGTTGAAATTAGTTGATAAATGTAGTTTGTGTGTTTGAGATAAGTGTTTTATGTAAATTATGTCTTTCAATTAGTGTTTTTGTGACTTGGACGTACGGCATAAGTGAATTTTGTGTATTTGGTTATGGTGACTTGTGCTTTGTGATGCTGGAGATAGGTGTTTTGTGTTTTTGTACTAATGAGTTTGTCCCTTTAGTGACTATGGTTTTGTGATTGTGTATATGTGCTTATGTTCATGTGTGTGTGTGTATGTGTGTGTTTGCGTGTATGTGTGTGTGCCGAGTGCGTGCTCACCCTGATCTTAGTATTTTTTTGTTTTGTTACAAATTAAAAGAAATATATTAAAATAATTTTAATATTTTTTTAAAATTATTCGTTAAATTGTAATAATATTGTTACGAAAACATGGAAAACATGGCGACAGGTATTAGGGCTATGCGCCCTCCCTTGTCTCCTGTTGCTTTCAATGTTTTGAATGTTTTCAATGTTTTTAGAGCTTTTTTTAATGTTTTTAATATTTTTTCTTTATTTTAATGTTTTTATTATTTTTAATGTTTTTTTAATTTTTTAATGTTTTTTAAATTTTTTTAGTGTTTTTTTAATTTTTTAATGTTTTTTTAATTTTTTAATTTTTTTTTTAGTTTCACCGAAAAATTACTTCATTTTCGTATTATTTTAATGTTTTTT
>SEYY01008189.1:7500-10175 GCA_009176605.1 Armadillidium nasatum
GATAAATAGAGAGAGGAACTTGGGGGAGAATCAATTTTAGAGTGCGTGGAAAGAAACCAGTTGAGATGGTTTGGTCCCGTGGTGATAATGGAGGAGTGAGAGAGACAGAGAGATGCTGAAATGTAGACTAGAAGGAAAGAGTTTCGGTCAACATAATGATGTGAGGCCTTTAGGAACACAGGTTGTTCAGCATAATGAATGTTGTAGACATTTTTGAAGAACGAAGATCATGCACCAGAACGAGACGGCACCAACTTCATTTAATCATTACACCCAAGCAAGGATTAAATGAGGTGGGTGAAAGAGTGGCTTTCACTCGAATCCCGCCCCTGTGACTTCTTAGAGGGTCCTCTTGAGGTCGCAATTTTACAAATAGGCTAAAACAGTTTGTGATTCGGTAAATTGCTCATTTTGATGTTTGAAGTAAAACGGATGCCTTGTGAATAAGCCTTATTGTCACTATTGTGCAAATTCGTAAGCTCGTTGAATTACCATCTAGATAAAACTAAGCTTAAAATGGAAGGTCATAAGTCACTAGAAAGCAGAGGATAGTTCCAGCATAACCAAACACCTAATTTGCCCAATGGGGATAACTGCATCGGTTCGAAGGACGATTAAAAAATTTCCTTTATATATATATATATATATATATATATATATATATATATATATATATATATATATAATATATATATATATATATATATATATATATATATATATATATATATATATATATATATATATATATATATATATATATATATATATATATATATATATATATATATAGTATATATATATATATATATATATATATATATATATATATATATATATATATATATATATATATATATATATATATATATATATATATATATATATATATATATATATATATATATATATATATATATATATATATATATTTATATATATATATATATATATATATATATATATATATAATATATATATTATATATATATATATATAGTATATATATTTATATATATATATATATATATATATATATATATATATATATATATATATATATAATATATATATATATATATATAATATATATATATATATATATATATATATATATATATAATATATATATATATATATATATATATATATATATATATATATAATATATATATATATATATATATATATATATATATATATATATATATATATATATATATATATATATTATATTGGAAAGAGTAGTGGTAAGTAATGTCATCTGACAGTTATGAACAGATAATAAAATGAAACCCAGGTATAAATCCTGAGTTAACACTTTACATACTTCTCTATGTTCGCACATCAACAAAACACAGCTAAGATATTTTAACTGTGTTTTGCTTCCGAAACAATAAATTAGAAGTAAAATAAATAGAATTTACAAAGTCACCAGTAGTATAACCTTTCTCTCTCTCTCTCTCTCTATCTATCTATCTATCTATCTATCTTCTATCTCTCTTTTTTTCTCTCTCTCTCTTTCTTTCTCTCTTCTTTATGTTCTTATAAATTCTGCTTACTATCATTACAATTGCACATCTTCATACTATTCTCTCTCTCTCTCTATCTATCTATCTATCTATCTATCTATCTATCTATCTCTCTCTCTCTCTCTCTCTTTCTCTCTCTTTTTTCTCTCTCTCTCTTCTTTATGTTCTTGTAAATTCTGCTTACATCATTACAATTCCACATCTTTATACCATTTCTGTTTTCTATCTTTTTTATTAATTGAACTCATTATTACTTAATCATAAATACTAATCAAAAATCATTTGCAATGCAATAGAATAACCTCAATATTATTACGATCTTTAACTCATTTCTTCCTTCCAAATTGTTCCTCGTAACTCTAAAATTAAATGAATTCAAGACAGAAATTATAATTAACTTTAATAATGTTAAATTAAGTGTAAATTTAACATCAATTCCAAACAAAATTTAGCGTTTAAAATAACTGCTTATCGTGAAAGAATTAAAAAACTATATATATATATATATATATATATATATATATATATATATATATATATATATATATATATATATATACATAGGAGGGGCTTGGAACCCCTACTGGGCTACTATGGCATTCTGCTGGTGCTCAACAAGCAACAACGCAATATATATATATATATATAATATATTTATATATATATATATATATATATATATATATATATATATATATATATATATATATATATATATATATATATATATATATATATATATATATATATATATATATATATATATATATGTTGTTGTATGTGTGTGTGTGTGTGTGAGTATGTGTATGTGTGCTTGTGCGTGTGGGTGTTTGTGTGCATGCGTATTTTTTATCATATTCCTTATTTGATTCTAGATATATAAAAAAAATTTCCTGTAAATTTTCTCACAAAAATTTGATAAGGAATTAAGTTATGCCTAAAATGTCTCTCAGAATTTCCTTTTGATATCTATTTTGAACGGAACTTCTTAGTTTATTAATATAATTTTCCTTCTTTGTTATTTGATAATTTAGGTCATAAATAATGATAATGGTGCAGTAGAATGCTAATTTGTAGAATAGTTACGGTAATTGAAACCAAGGGCTAATTTAACAAGATTTTTCTTAATAAAACAATTATATA
>SEYY01008190.1:7500-22500 GCA_009176605.1 Armadillidium nasatum
TAATAATATAATAATAAAACGAAAAGAGAAACAAATTAAATTCCATAGAAAAATTCGATTGATATTTTGACATAACTATTAATTATAAAATAAAAAATTTTCAGATGGTAACTGTCGATACATCGATAAATATTATTTATCGATATATCGATATTATTTATCGATATATTCTTGCAATTTCCATGCCCAGAAGAATCAAAGAGAAACCAATACCCAAAGCAAGTATTATGAAAACTGAAAATGACCTGAAAATATATATATATATATATATATATATATATATATATATATATATATATATATATATATATATATATATATATATATATATATATAATATATATATATATATATATATATATATATATATATATATGAACCGACCGGGGCCCCGGCTAGAAATCAGGGAAAACCGGGTTTACCGGCCGGGGTTAAAATGGTAAATTATACTTAAAGGGAGAGTCGTTTCAAATTTTTTTTTTTTTTTAATTTTCAGCCGATTCTGCTGAAATTTTCAATGTATATAAAGCTTTTACCCGTAAGAACAGTCCATTTCTAGCGTTTTTCAGAGTCTATTACGGTTAAAAAGTTTTTTTTTTTTTTTTTTTTTGAAATTTTGACCCTTTTTCAAAAGAATGGCGGGGCCAAACTACTTTTTAAAATGAGCTGAAAGTTGGACTATTTATTTAAAATTCTATGGGCTACAAAAGCTTCTAATAGATTTTTGTTCCCAGAGTTATAGGAAAAATGTTATAAGCAAAAAACTGACCAACTATCGAAAAAAATATTTTTGAAAAAAATCCTTTTCAAACAAATTTAAAAAAAAAAAAAATACAACTATAACATTTCTTATTTTTGTGGATGTATAAAGGAGGGGTGGGACTACAAATTCCTCTATATACTTTATTCAATGCGATTCGTTGGTTTCGAGATATAGCCTTCAAAAAGGTCTATTTTTGACCAAATTTCAAAAATTTCCAAAGTTTGAAAGGCTATATCTCGATTGAATAGCATTTAAAAATGCAGTAAATAAATGTTGTTGCCCTGTCCCTCCTCTAAACAATGTCCACAAATAAAGAAATTAGTAGATAGCGTTGTTTTAAATAATTTTTTTTCCAGAAGGGTACGATTTTTGCAAAAAAAATTTTTTTCAAGTGCTTATAACTTTTTTTTCTAGACGTGATATCAAAAATCTATTCCCACCAGTGCAAGAAATTGAGGCTAAGATTTTTCAATAAATTTTCAGCTCATGTGGACCAGTGGTTTGACCCAGTTATTCATTTTCTTTCAACTTTGGGTCCAAATAACTTCAAACCGTTATAGACTCAAAAAAAAAAAAAAAAATGCTTGAAATGAACTCAGAACTTCGTGAAAAAATGCATAAACCTTGAAAATTTCAGCTCAATCAGTCAAATAAAAAAAAAATTCAAAGAAAATATATGAAAATTAAGATTTCTTTCTTTTCTGTTTCTTTTGACCGCTCCTTTTCCACTAGTGAATGTTCATCTTTGTGTTTTGATTTTAGATACTCCATAAAGATATGGTTGAAAATTTTTTACTTGTGGCACCCGGAGGTCCTCTTCTAATTTCCTGGCTGCAGATGTTGCATTTAGCTATTTCGAGCCTATCCTGAAACATTGTAAAGTACTCCAATACTGCAGAAGCTGATCTCTTAGCCATATTGACTGAAAGTATAAACCAAATAATAATTTTGAAATAATGTAGCTAAATGAAACAAGTTTGATACATAGCAATAAAATAACAATGATATGTATAAATACAGGTTATATTGATAATTTTACATCTTACATTTTTTCAGACTTTACCTTAGGGTCTTACCTAGGTAAACCCGTTGAATCACTATTATGAATTAGAAAATTTTTTATTTTTTTTTTATTTTTGTACTTTTTTTAAAATTTTACTATGCAAAACTGCAATTTTTTGAAAAATTTTCGGAGAAAATGCATATAATCCTTAATTTAAGTGAATGTTGGCTATTCTACAACTTTCTTACAATTAAATAAACCTCAATAAAATTATATCTAATTTTCGAAACATAAAATTTCAGTGCTTTTGACCTCTTTACAAATTTTAGGAAACCCCGGCCAGAACCCCGGCCCCACCGGCCCGGTCGGTCCCTATATATATATATATATATATATATATATATATATATATATATATATATATATATATATATATATATATTATATATATATATATATATATATATATATATTAATTTAATTTTTAACTTTTATTTATGATTTATTTCATTGAAAGAAACCAAACGTTTTTTGTTTTTGTTTTTTTTCTTAGAATTTGTTTTTATGAAAAAGAAAGAAATTTTTTAAATTTATCTCAAGGAAAAAGAAAGAATTATTTTCCTTTTTATTATTTGTTACTACGAACATAATAGTTCACTGTAATATTACGTTTTCTTTCTTGATGATAAGCTACTGAGTTGGTTCTTGAATTCTTTCTTGAGTTGGTTCTTGAGTTGGTTCTTGAGTTGGTTCTTGAGTTGGTTCTTGAGTTGGTCCTTGAGTTGGTTCTTGAGTTAGTTCTAGAGTTGATTCTTGAGTTGGTCCTTGAGTTGGTTCTTGAGTTAGTTCATCTGAGTTAGTTCTTGAGCTAGTTTTTGAGTTGGTTTTTTAGTTGGTTTTTGAGTTACTTGAGTTAGTTCTTGAGTTGGTTCTTGAGTTGGTTTTTGAGTTTGTTCCTTGAGTTGGTTCATGAGTTAGTTCTTAAGTTACTTCTTGAATTGGTTCTTGAGTTGGTTTTTGAGTGAAAAAACTTGAGTTAGTTCTTGAGTTGGTTCTTGAGTTGGTCCTTGAGTTGGTTCTTGAGTTAATTCTTGAGTTAATTCTTGAGTTGGTTCTTGAGTTGGTTCTTGAGTTGGTCCTTGAGTAGGTCCTTGAGTTGATTTTTGAGTACTTCCTTGGGTTGGTTCTTGAGTACTTTCCTGAGTTGGTTCTTGAATTGGTTCTTGAATTACTTCTTGAGTTGGTTCTTGAGTTAGTTCTTGAATTGGTCCTTGAGTTGGCTCTTGAGTTAGTTCTTGAGTTAGTTCTTGAGTTAGTTCTTGAGTTGGTTTTTGAGTTGGTTCTTGAGTTTGCAATTATCTTAAATTCACACAAAGATTTGCTATTACCTTAAATACGCACAAAGTTTTGCAATTACCAATAAAGTAACATAAAGGTTTACAATTACCTTAAATCCTCACAATGGTTTGCAATTACTACAAAATTTATTAATTTATAATACTACAAAAAAAAAAAAAAAAAAAAAAAAAAAAAAAAAAAAAACATTTACAGCAATTTTAATTAAATCTTTTTTTATATAACGCCGAAAAATATCTATGCTAATAACTAACATCAATTATTATTGATAAGTTTTAAGCTTTAGCAATAAAGATATATCGATAGAAATATCGATATATCAATATTGAAGCCAGACACCTGCTTAACCAAAGACAATTATATAAATAATAATAATAATAATAATAATAATAATAATAATAATAATAATAATAATAATAATAATACCTCTTTTAAACCTGGTGTCGGATATGCTATGTCAGGTTTAGTGGTTATTTTGGGCCAGATTTTGTCCTTATTTCTGTAGAAATGTCCGGCTTCATACATCTTGAGAAAACTAGTTAAATATTAACACTATTATTATTATTATTATTATTATTATTATTATTATTATTATTATTATTATTATTATTATATTAAAAATATTAAATTTCAGATCATATGAAAAACTTATTCGACAAATCTGTCCATAACAATTAAAAAAAAAGATTAGTTTATTAAAAAAAAATAAAAAAAAAAAAATAAAAAAAATAAAAAATAAAAAAAATAAAAATTAGTCAGAGGAACACATAATAAAATAAAAAATAAATAAATAAAATAAATATTGAATTTGATAATATTTTTTTTCTTAATAATGTATAAATAATTTCAGTTTGGTCAGATTAGGTTAGCTAGTTCAGGTTAGGTTGAGTTATTAAGATATGTAACACTGAATTAACTAATATTAAATTGGGTTAAGGTAGGTTCAGCTATGTTAAGTTTCGGTTAGGTTTAGTTAGGATAGACTCTGTTATGTTAGGTATTGATTTGGTTGGTTAGAACAGGTTAGGTTATGTTAGGTTAGGTTTTGGTTAGGATTAATTGTGTTATTTATTTAATAATTTATTAATTATTTTATGTTTCTTATATTTAGGTCAGGATGTTAGGCAGAGTAAACGGAGATTTGATTTAGTTATGGTAATTTCGATTGAATAATATTGTTAGGTTTTGGTTAGGTAGGTTTCGTTAAAATTAGGTTAAGTTAAGTTGATCAGATTTTGGTTAGGTAAGTTTAGATAAAAATTAGGTTAGGTTAGGTTGATCAGGTTTCGGTTGGGTAGATTTAGGTAAAAATTAGGTTAAGTTAGGTTAATCAGGTTTTGGTTGGGTAGGTTTAGGTTAGGTTAGGTTAAATTAAGTTAGGTTAGGTTAGGTTAGGTTAGGTTAGGTAGGTTTAGGTAATTGGTTAGGTTAGGTTAATTAATCAGGTTTTGATTAGGTAGGTTTAGGTAAAAATTTAGGTTAGGTTAGGTTAATCAGTGAGGTTACGAAAAATTATGTAAGTTTTGACTAAAATTAGTTAGGTTATCAAGTTTGGGTTAGGTAGGTTTAGGTAAATATTACGTTAGGTCGTTAAGTGAGGTTAAGAAAAGTTATGTAAGGTTTTACTAAAATTAGTTTGGTTACTAGAATAGTTTGTCCTCCTCAGAACAGTTCCATTATTTTGTCAATTACCCAAAGCTCCCCGTACTGACCCAAAATATTTGGAAACTTTATTTTGAGAACCACCGACCTCCCCCCCTTTCCTCCTCCAAATATTTTTTTAAAAAAAAACCTCATCCCCCTTTCCCCCTCATTCAATTTTTATTACGCTACTCCCAAATTTATTCCATTTATTATTTCGTGTTAGTAAATATAAATATAATTTTAAAACGAATAATTTTATATATCGGTAATTATAAATTGTATTCATAGCACACTTGAAAATATAAATATGTAAGCAACTTTTGAAACACCCTGTAGTAAACTTGTAAAATATAATTTAATAAAGTATTTTTGAAACACCCTGTAGAGTAAACTTAAAACAAATAATACTCCCAGTAAAATATAAATTTGTGAGAGACTTTTGGAACACCCTGCTGAAGATACTTAAAACAAATAGCATAAAATATAAATTTGCAAGAGTTTTGACACCCTGCGGATACTTAACAAAATTAAATTTGAAGATTTTTGGACTCTGTAAAAATAAACTTAAAACAAATAATGCACTCTGTAAAATATAAATTAGTGAAAGACTTTTGGAATACCCTGTAGAATAAACTTAAAACTAGCGCTAGTAAAAAAAAAATTTGTGAGAGACTTTTGGAACACCTTGTAGTAAACTTACTGTAGTCTAGTAGTTCCTAAAGGGAGAATGTTTCGGTACCATGAAACTAGAAGTGAGCTGGTTCAAAACTACCCCAGTATCAATTATCTGCCTGGCGTCATTTGCTGGTAGGTAAGTGCTTATATAATACATTGCTTTTTCCTTCACACTGAAGAATGATACTAATAATAATAATAATAATAATAATAATAATAATAATAATAATAATAATAATAATAATAATTTATATTGTAGGTTTGTCGGAATAAAGAGTACAGTAAAAAAATTTGTATTTCTTTAAACAAATTTCGAAATTTGAACAATGACTTTAAAAAAAAAAAGTTTAATATCGATATAGACTAAAATATCGATTTAGATATCGATATAGTTTAATATTAGAAAAGGAGATTTATTTTTATTTAAATTAAATATCGTTGAACCAGTGTTTGTATTACACAAGATAAATTATTGTGAACAACATACATTGCATCCCACTTGCACTTTACAATTCGAAAAAGAGCAACGTTTTCAGTTGTTTAAGATTCCTAGATTAAAACTGTTGTGCATTTTTTTTTGTTTTTAATTGAAGCCTTCTGCTGTAAAATATAAATTTCACAGATAAGTTGCAAAAGATAATTACCTACCTTCCATAACTTTATTATAAGCTTTTAAGTCATTATTGACAAGCGTCTCCTCAGAATAGGGAATAACTTGATGCTTCCATATGTTGCACATAGCTGATCCATCTGGCTCACTCTTATTCAATATAAAATTAAAGATTAGTTTAATTAGCAAATGAATTTTGAGAGTGATTTTGTAAGATTTTGGAAATAATTACTAGAAATAATAAATTATTGGTTGAAATTTATTAGCTGTGTTAATAAATGATTTTGAAACATAACTGAATATATAATAGATAGAAAATGAATTCTTTGAATGCATATTCACTTACCAAAAACATATCTGAAAGTGCTGTGTCCGCTAACACCCCAAGTTTCCAATCTTTTAGATACTGAAGATCTTCATGATTTTTGAATGGCAAAGTTGGTTTCAAGGTAGCCAAAATTGATACTAAAAAAGCTGAATAGCTCGTGTACAGGATCAAACTGCAAAGAGATTCCACCAATACGATGATTTTGTTTGCATATAGTTTTAGATCAATGAAGGAAGCTGTAGAAAGAGTTGATGTAACTTAAATAATGCGTTTACAAATAGTAATGAGACATATTGTGTAGTACATTGCAAATAAGATGAAATAGACATAAGGGGACTGTCCAATTTAAACAAAAAAATTAATTTTCAGCCGATTCTACTGAAATTTTCAATTTATATAGCTTTTTTTCCCGGTGAAAAAGTTCATTTCTCTCGTTTTTCTGAGTCTATTACTGTTAAAAAGTTTTTCTTGGAAATTTGACCATTTTTCAAATGAATGGTGGGGCCAAACCACTTTTTGGAATAATCTGAAATTTGGATTGTATATTTAGAGTTCCATTGGCTACAAAAGTTTTTCATAGAGTTTAATAGAGTTCACTAAATGTTATAAGCCCAAAACTGACCAACTGTCGAAAAACAATCCACCTTTCGGACAAAATTATAAAAAAAGCAACAACTATAATGTTTTATTTTTGGTGGGTGTATAGAGATGGGATGAGGCTACAAATTCCTCTCTATACTTTATTCAATGCTATTCGTTGGTTTCGAGATATACCCTCTCAAAAATAGCCATTTTTGATGAGATTTCAAAAATTCCCAAAGTTTGAGAGGCTGTATCTCGCTTCAAACAAATAATATTTAATAATGTACTAAATAAAAGTTGTAGCCCTTTTACTCCTCTAAACAATACCCAAAAATTAAAAAAATTAGTAGGTTGCGTTTTTTTAAAATAATATTTTTCTCCGGAAAGGTAGGTTTATCGCAAATTAAAAAAAAAAAAAAATCAAGTAATTAAATATTTTTTTCTAGACGTGATATCAAAAATCTGCTCCCACTAATGCAAGAAAATGGGGCTAATAATAAAAAATTTAATTATATTATTATTTATTAATAATAATATAATTAAAATTTTCAGCTCATGTGGACCAGTGGTTTGACCCTGCTATTCATTTTTTTTTTTTGAACTTTGGGTCCAAATAGCTTACAAACCTCTATAATCTTAGAAAAAATGTCAGAAATGAACGTAGAACTTCAGGGAAAAATGAGTATACACTGAAATTTTCAGCTCATACGTTTCAATAATAAATTTATTTTTAAGATTGGACCCTCCCCATAAAGGGATATAATTGTGACAAAAAATATGAATACAATATTTTATATTAATAAAGTAATTTAAATTATCTATGAAGGTTACTTAAAAGAAAATTGTAGTTTATTAACTTTTGCTTCTAGATTATCAAATTTAATTGAAATTATATGTTTAAGTAGATCTTTATAATATATTTTGATTTACTCACTGAAGTACTGATAAAACACAATAACAACGACAACAACAACGCCACCACCACCACCACCACCACCAACAACAACAACATCATCACCACTCCCCTAAGGACTTATCTCTACAAGAACTCTTACAAGACCCTATCTCTTCAAGAACTCTCACAAAATCCTACATCTTTAAGAACTCCCAAGACCCTATCTCTCTCTAAGAACTCTCATAAGTTCCTATATCTCCAAGAACTCTCACAAGATCATACATCTTTAGGAACTCTCCCAAAACCTTACATCTCCAAGAATTCTCCCAAAACCCTACCTTACAAGAACTCTAACAGAATCTTATATCTTTTAGGACCCTTACAAAACCCTACTTCTCCAAGAATTCTCAAAAAACCCTACCTCTCCAAGAACTCTCATAGGACCCTACCTCTCCAAGAACTCTCACAGGACCCTACCTCTCTAAAAACTCTCACAGGATCCTCTCTTCAGGAACTCACAAGAACTCTCACATATCTATTTAATACATAATATTAAAAATCTAATTAACAGTAATTTGAATACTACTAATAATTTCCTACATCATCAAGAACTCTCCCAAAACCCTACTTCTCCAAGAACTCTTACAAGACCCCTAACTCTCCAAGAACTCTCACAAGACCCTATTTCTCCAAGAGCTTTCACAGAACCCTACCTCTCCAAGAACACTCACAAGACCTCTCTTCAAGAACTCTCACAAGACCTCTTCCAAGAACTCTTACAAGGACCCTACCATCTTTAAGAACTCTCCCAAAAACCCTACTTCTTCAAAAACTCTCACTGATATTCTATGTCATTTTAGCTCATATGAATAGCTACTGTACATCTTTGTCTTAAAAACTTACAATTTTGAAGGAATTCAGCAAAAGTGGTCCAAAAAGCAGCAGGCAAAGATACATCATCATGATTGAACTTAAGGATTTTTGACAGTTTGTTCATTAACCAGAGACACAGAGCTAATAGCTAATAGTAATAAAATTAATAATAATAATAATAATAATAATAATAATAATAATAATAATAATAATATAATATATATATATATATATATATATATATATATATATATATATATTATATATATATATATATATATATATATATATATTTATATATTTTTTTTTTTTTTTTTTTTTTTTTTTTTTTTTTTTTTATTTTTATTTCATTAAATTTTTAAAAATAATAATAATAATTTCTTAGATTACTAATATTAATTATTACTAATTATCTTTGAAAAAATTAAACTATCGTATTTTACATTAAATAGTTAGTATATATAATTATTTAATTTTTAAATATTCCCACTACTCACTGGTCGGAGAGTAGGGGGGGCGGAGCTTATTATAGTAGCCAGAAATATTTTTTTATTGAAATTTGTGAAGAATAAGGAATGAACCCGTCTCAATGATGAATTTTAACATCACACTAATTTAAAGCCAGATTAGCGTAAATTTTTATCACCACTCATTGGTCGGGGAGTATGGGGAGGAGCATATAGTAGTACCAGATATTTATTGTCACTCTGGGTATTTGATAGGATTGAAATTTGTTAAGAATGAGGAATGAACCTGTCTCATTGAAGAATTTTAGCACCACACTAATTTAAAACTAGATTTAACATAAAATGTTGAATTATACGTAATTTAATACATATAACATAGTAATTGTAATAAATATTTTCCATATAAAAAATACGTAAATATAATATATTATAAAGGTAAAGTATCGATATAATAATAATTAGCTATAAAAAAAAATATTATAACCTCAAAACAATATTTTTAACCCTAATTATAATAATTGAAATACAAACCTGTTAATAATATATGGAATGGAATTGTTATCCAGATATCTAATTCAAAAGGCAGGGCGTAGAGTGACCAACTGACTTCGATTGTTGGTCTTTTGATGACAAACACTGTTCTAAAAAAGTAGTCAAATAAATAATAAAAAGTTAGTAAAGTAAGCAATTTAATAAATCAAAATCCACCCCTAGGAAGGCTTTATTAACCCTGTAAGTAGGTTCATTAGAGGACGAACCAAGGGTTTCACGGGGCCGACAGCAAACATCCTTTGGCTGGTCAGGCCTATCGCGGATGTCGATTCTGACCCCACCAGAGCAAGCATGCATCTGGTGTACTTATTATTCATAAGTGGGCGGAGTTAAGCGCAAGACCCTTACGATAATACCCTGACGATAATACCCTGACAACAAGACCCTGATGATAATACCCTGACTACGAGACCCTGATGATAATACCCTGACATCAAGACCCTGACGATAATACCCTGACTACGAGACCCTGATAACAAGACCCTGACTATAACTATAAGAGGTCTGGAATAAAACTGAAGTCAAATAATAATAATTATTGATAAAATAGTCATTGTTCTATTTGTTCGAATAGGATAAGAACTCGTGAGGTGTAAACTTTTCAATTTAATTAAAAAGAAAAAAAACTATAATCATGAACAATGGTATTAAATATATATATTTAAATTACAATTTTATTTATTTTTTACTGAATTTTATTTAATTTAATTATTTATTTTATTTTAAAATTGTTCCAAAATGTTATGGGAATGAGTAAACATTTAACATCGTTTTGCAAGCCCTGAAATTATGCTATTTTTCTAGAGAATTATCTAAATATATTTTATTTATATAAAAATATATCAAAATATTTTAATATCTTAAAAAAAAATAAACGTGGAATCTAGAAATATTTTTACTAGAATAATTATCCTGAAAGATTGAGACGAGGTACTACAAGATTACCAAGATTGTATAATATTCCAAATATACAATTGTATACATTCCATACGTTAATAAGCATAAAATTTCTAGAAAATAAACAATCAGGTATATATCAGAATCTAGAAATAAATATATAATACATAATACTACTTTGGGTTTATAAATCCTAGAGTGAAACCGACGGCCATATATCTAGCAAATGTACAGAAACATCTTGTAAATAAACAAACAGGCATATATGTAGAATCTAGAAATAAATATATAATACATAATACTACTTTCGGTTTATAATCCTGGAGCGAAACCGACTACAAATGTACACTCAGCGAAACATCTTGTAAAACATGCTTATATCTAAACTCTAGAAAAAAATGTATTATACATACTGTAATACCATCTAGGGTTGACAAATTATAGAGTAAAATCGATGGCCATATATCTAGAAAATGTAGAAGCAGCTAGAGCTAGAGAAACATCTTGAAAACAAACAAACAGACATATATCTAGAATCTAGAAATAAATTACATAATAGTACCTAGGGTTTAACAAATCTTAGAAGAAACTCGGCGGCTACATCTCTATCAAATGTAGAAGCAGCTACAGTTATAGAAACATCTTGAAAACAAACAAACAGGCATATATTTAGAATCTAGAAATAAAAATGCATAATACTACCTAAGGTTAACAAGTCCTAGAAGAAAATCGGTGGCTATATATGTATCAGACGTAGAAGCAACTACAGCTATAGAAACACATTAAAAACAAACAAACAGGCATATATCTAGAATCTAGAAATAAAGTTACATAATACTACCTAGGGTTAACAAATCCTAGAAGAAAATCGGCGGCTACATATCTATCAAATGTAGAAGCAGCTAGAGCTATAGAAACGTCTATTTCATTTCTTTGCAACATCCCTGTAATTCCAGACCATTTTCCAGTGTTTTGATCAGGAGACCCGTGAACATCCTCAACAAAGCTGTACCTTTAAAAGGAAAAGAATATAATAAAAAATAAATGCATTATTATTATAAATATTATTATTATTATTATTATTATGATAGTTAAAGGGTCTGTATATTAGTAAAATATACTATTTACAATAATTATTATTATATTATTAATTAATTATTATTTATTATTTTTTATTATTATATTATTATTTTATTATTTTTTTATTTTTTTTTTTTTTTTTTTTTTTTTTTTTTTTTTTTTTTTTTTTTTTTTTTTTTATTATTATTTTTTATTATATTATTATTTAATTATATTATATTATTATTATTATTATTATTATATTTTTATTATATTATTATTATTATTATATTATTATTTATTCTAGTTTGAAATTTTTTTTTTTTTTTTTATTTTTTAATTTTTATTATTTTATTATTTTATATTATTTAATATTAATATTTATAATATATTTTTTTTATTATTATTTTTTATTAATTATTATTATTATTATTATTATTATTATTATTATTATCGTTGCAAATGAAACTTTCATTTGACTTTAAGAGGTTTGAATTAGTAATATACCTTAATTTTTATAATAATTACGATCATTAATTAATTATTCATTAATAGTAATAATAATATATTAATTAATATAATATAATTAATTTAATAATTTTTAGCATGATAAAATAAATTTAAAATGTATTTTAAATTAAATTAAATTTTATAATACAAATTTAATGAAAAATTTTAACTTAAATGTTGTGAATAGGTCAATAATTTTACAAATATTATATAAACCGTGTTTTTGAACGCCTTTTTTGCTGGTTGAATGCGCAAAAAGTCGCATTCGCATCGTTTTTGAGGCCTCGAATTCGCATTTTATTGCATGTTCGATTTAGTAAATGCAAGGAATATTCGACTGACTGGCTGGCTGACTGAGTGAAGTCTAGTATATAATATAATATAATAATAATAATAATAATACGTGAAGTTCATTCAGTATTTAAATTTAGAATAGAATATTCTAAACTTTAATTTATAAACAACATACGTGAAGTTCAGTAATTCTTGAAGGCCATGCCAAACAAGAGCTGATATACCGCCGGAAAAATATTTAGTGGTACCATTCCAATCAACTTTGTTAAACGGCATAGACTGTAAATTTTATTAAAAGAATTACCAATTAAAATAAATAAAATATAAATAAAATAAATATAATAATATGTAAATGCAATTCCAGTACTATGCAGTGTTAAGTAAGGTTTCTAAGGTGTCTGGCTTAAAATATATTGCTTGAAATAATTTATTTATTCCTTTTTTTCCTTAAATTAAAGTTGGCAACCCTGTTTTTTTCAACGAAAGCCAAAAATCAAAATTTCACCAAATAGAAAAAAGGGAAATGTATCTAACGTTTCTTGTTGCAGTTTTAAAATGAAAACCCTTCATATCTCTTCTTCGGAAGTACTTGTCTCCAATTGCATAAAGTCTCAACCCTCTTCCATTAGACCATCTGCCAATGTCATTCTCCAAAATCCCCATACCTGGACCAACTCTCCAAATCTCTGTCAAAACCCATCTTCGTTTTAGGGGAACCTCGTGAGCAATTACAACCTGAAGAATGATAATAATAATAATAATAATAATAATAATAATAATAATAAGGATAATAATAATGATAATAATAGTAATAATAGCATAATAATAATAATAATAATAATAATAATATATAATAATAATAATAATTTAGAATAGAATAAACATAAATATCATTAAATTACACATTAAAAATAGTATCAAGAGGCCTACTATATAAATTTATATCAATACTTCAAGTGTGCTAGTGGGGAGTGGTTCGAGTCCCCCTGATACATGTATATCAAATCAAAAATCAAATTCAAAATCAGCCCTCCAGGAAGGGTTATTAAGCCTGTCAGTAGATTCATTCGAGGATGAAACAAGGGTTTTACTGGCCTATCGCGGATGCCGATTTGATTCCACCAGCAGCAAGAACGCCGCTGGTGTACTTATTACTCATAAAAGGGCGGAGCTAAGCGCAAGAGAGAACTACTCAAATCTTTCTTCTTCAACCCAGCCTCGAACCCGTGTCTCTATATACTATATAAATTTATACCTATTCCCCACGTCTGCTAGTGGGGAGTATTGTGAAACCCTCTGATATATATATAATTAAATTATATATTAAAAAAAAGTATATAATATATATTAGTAGTTAGTAAAGGGGTTTATATATCATATTTTGTGTCTCTTACCTCTGAATTGATGTAGAAAGGAAGATCAGAAAGGATATTTTTAGTTCCTTGAAGAGTTCTATTTTTATTCAACACAATTAGCCACTCCTGTCTAGAACTAAAAAGCTTTTGAAATCCCGCCTGAAATAGGAAATATATATATATATATATAAAAATATATATATATATATATATATATATATATATATATATATATATATATATATATATATATATATATATATATAATATATAATATAAAGGAATCTATAAATACACTTGAAAAATTTTGTCCTAACGAATCGTTGGGACAAGTGGCATAAATGTCCCAACAAAATTTTTTTTCAGTTATTTTCTTATTTAAAAAATAAATAGGTGAAGCGACTTTCTTTTGCTTAATATGTCTTTTCTCTACTTGAAAATTTTACTGACATTTTTTTCACCACTTGTCCCAACGACTTCGTTAGGACAATTTTTTGCAGAGTATAAAACAAAATACCTTATATCATTAAAGTTCTAACCTCAAGTGCCTTGCCCTATTTCGGGGGGGGGGGAATTTTTAGTTGGTTTCTATATATAATTCAAATAAGAAATCAAACTAACGCCTTGAAGCACGTGAGTCAACGACTCTACCTTTATTCCACTGTCAAATAATATGATGTAGATATAACAGTCTACAGGGTGGTCATAAAGGTTAGTGACAGAAATTATGGCATTACCAGACTCAATATTTATACAGAATTAGTTTAATAATGCAAATTTTTTTTTTTTTTTTTTTTTTAAGGACTTTTCCATGTCACGGGGCATTGCCCCTATTAAGGTGAGAGGAGAGGGGAACTTTTCTAGGTAGTTTTTTCCTAGGATCCGCATGTTGGAACGATAAAAGTATGAGGGTTAAGACCCCAAACCTTGGGGACTTAACCTAACGAGGTTACAACCTCTTTTAGAAGTTGTAAACTTTACTACATAAAAAACTATACTAAAAAGCTAGATCTGGAAACCCTGCTTTAAAATAACACCAGATCTGGATACTTTACAATAAGAATCTTGATCTGAAATTTTCCTTAAAAAAAAAAAAAAAAAAAAAAAAAAAAAAAAAAAAAAAAAAAAAAAAAAAAA
>SEYY01008191.1:2500-19451 GCA_009176605.1 Armadillidium nasatum
TAATAACACCACTATTAATAGATTTGTAGGATGAACGGTGGCCGTCTACAACAGCTGCTCTATAGAACAACCAGAAAGGAAATCAGAGAGAAGGTCACAGGAGAGAATGATAGATTCCGAAAGAGGGAAGTTTGGAAATCAAAACTTTGTGCCAGACTCTATCGAAAGCTTTCGATATGTCTAGCGCAACAACAAATGATTCACCAAAATGCCGAAGAGCGGAGGACCAAGAGTCAGAGAGAAGGGAAAGAAGATCACCAGTAGAGCGTTTCTTACGAAAGCCATACTGGCGATCAGAGATAAGATTAGAAGAATTGAGATGTTTCCAAATCTTCCTGTTAAGGATAGATTCGAAAACTTTAGAAAGAACGGAGGTTAAGAATGGACGGTAGTTGGAGGGGTGAGAAGGGTCCCCCTTCTTCGGCACAGGATGAATGAGCGCACGTTTCCAGCAAGAAGGGAAGGTTGAAGTAAAAAGACATTGACGAAATAGTTTACCAAGGCAGGGTGCAAGCTCGGAAGCACAAGTTTTGAGAACCACAGGAGGAATACCATCAGGACCGTACGCCTTCTTAGTGTTAAGCTCAGAGAGAGCAGAAATGACGTCTTTAGAAGAAATTACAATGTTAGGCATAAATGAGTTGGAGGGGGTTGAAGGAGTAGACACAGCTCCGAAATCGTCTCTAAGGTTGAATTAAAGGCAAAAGTTTGAGCAAAGAGTTCAGCTTTAGAGGAAGGCAAAACGGCAGTTGAACCGTCAGAAGATACTAAGGGAGAGAAAGAGGAAGAAGCAAAGTTAGAGTTGACATTTTTTTGCAAAATGCCAGAAAGGGCGAGAGGAAGAGGAGCCAGAAAGATTATTGCATTTGCGAGGGAGAAAACAGTTTTTGGTATCTCGAATAATAGATTTTGCACGATTCCGGGATGAAATATAAGTTGTGTGAGTTTCTGGAGTTTGAAGACGATGGTAATCCCTGAAGGCAGCATCCCTGCGGCGGATAGCACGAGAACAAGCAGAGTTAAACCAAAGGTTTGTCAGGTTTAGTAGAAGTTAAAGAATATGGAATGTACGCCTCCATGCCAGAGAGAATCACCTCAGTTATGCTCTCTGCACATTCCGAGGGATCCCTCCCACGGAAACAGTAATCATTTCATGGAAAATCAAAAATGTACGACCGTAAGTCAGACCAGTTAGTGGCACCGAAATGCCATAAACGTCTCCTCGCCGAAGGCGGGGGCTGTTCTTGCGGAAGACTTGAAGAGACAGGACAAGATACAGAGATAAGAAGATGATCGGATGAACCCAGAGGTGGAAAGAGTTTAACAGTGTAAGGAGAAGGATAAGAAGTTAGGAAAAGATCTAGTATGTTGGGTTCATCACCAAGACGGTCAGGGATACGGGTAGGGAGATGCACTAACTGCTCAAGGTTGTTCTGGATAGAAAATTGGTAGGCGAGTTCACCAGCTGAATCATGAGAACTAGATGAAAGCCATTGGCAGTGGTGAACATTGAAATCACCTAAAGTGATGATTTCGGAGAAAGGAGAAGAAGATAGAATGTGTTCTATTTTGGAGTTAAGATAGTCGAAGAATTTTGGATAGTCTGTAGAGTTAGGAGATAAGTAGACAGAACAAATGAATTTAGTTGTAGAGTTGCAAGAAAGTTTAAGCAATAAAGTAGAAAACTCGGAAGACTCCAAATTAGAGACACGAGAACAGACAACATTACTGTGCACATATGCGCAACATCAGCCTTTGGCTGAAAATTGAGGGTAGAGACAGTAGGAGGAAACAGAGTAGGGTTTGCTGTCTGAGAACTCAGACACTTAAGTTTCAGTTAAGAACAATAGATGAGGTCTAGAAGAAGAGAGGTAGTGTTCGACAAAGTGAAGATTAGAAAAAAGACCGCGAATGTTGCAGAAATTAATGAAAAACGAAGACCATGCACCAGGGCAAGTCGGCAACAAGGTCTTGGTGGTGCTAACCCCATCACCGGAGGCCACCAATTTCCAAGTGGTGATGGGGGAAGGAGTGGATGAGGGGCTATATTTGGAATCCGCCCCTCTTGGATTCTCCGAAGCAGATTTATGTTTCGCCATTTTGTTTCATTTAATAGGTAATGTAAGTGTAAGCGTTTGTAAATTTGTAGGACACATGTGAAGAAGTATGAATGTTGTGGAGCATAGGCACTCCAATGTGAGTCAATGGTACACTAGAGACCTTTGAGAAGATGAAACGCGAAAAGGAACTAACCAAAGGGCAACGGAGTGAAACCGAATGGTCTAGCCCATCCTATCACCCAATGTGTTAAGCCCAGTGGGTGGTACTTTCATTGCTTCGGACTGCGCCACGTCCTCCCCCTATATATATATATATATATATATATATATATATATATATATATATATATATATATATATATATATATATATATATATATATATATATATATATGGCATTACCGAATAATTTCATAAAAAAGGTCAAATATTTAACTATGGGCCTAATTTGAAACCTGTATGGCCGATTATTATATACTTTTTTATTTTTTTATTTACTTATTTATTTTTTTATTTATTTATTTATTTTTTTTTTTTGCATTTAAACTAGTTTTAATGGGAGGTAACACAATCAAAGGCCACAAATTCATTCGGCTCTACAGCATTGTCAAAACGTTATTATTCAATTTCTTTACAAATTTATCAAAATGGAAAAAATTAAATATACCATCAAATGTTTAGTCGGAATTATATTATTTTATAAAGTCGTTTTCATATTTCTTTAATATGCATCTTAAAATAAAAAGCTATATATATTGAAATTTTCAGGAGAATCGGCTGAAAATTTTTTTTTTTTAGTCTGTAGAGTTAGGAGATAAGTAGACAAAACAAAGGAATTTAGCTGTAGAGTTGCAACAAAGTTTAAGCCATACAGTAGAAAGCCATAAAAATCGAACCCTCCTCTCATTAAAATTAAACAATTTGACAATTAATTATTATTGACTGTGATTGTAAATCAGCTTCAGTTTAGAGCCGTTTTCGCTTATGTCATTTGTGCATATTTAAAAGCGTAAGAAATTCTTTAGTTCGTATTCGTTTTGTCAAATTGAGTACAAATGACGTCATTTGAGCTTATTAAACGTAAGAATTTCCTTAATTCTGTATGGTTGCTTTTTTTCCATCTTAAAAAACTCGATTCCTAGCATTTTTACGAGCGATTTAATGTTTAGCAGTAAGATCGGAATGTTTTTTCAAATTCAAATCTACGGTGAAGCCACATAAAAAAAATTTTTTCGTCTGAAATTTGTAAGATATGTTCCTAATTCTATTGGCTACAAAAACTTCTAATAGACTTTTGCTCCCAGAGTTACACAAAAAATAGTATTAGCCCAAGACTGACCCCCTATCGAAAGAAATTATTTTTTGAAAAGAAAAGGAAATCAACATTTTCGAGGAAAATTATTTTTTTTTTTTAAAAAAAAAAAGTATAATTACTGCGTAAATAAATTTTGGCATACTTATAGAGGATTGTTGGTCCTACAAATTTTTCTTTATACTTTATTCGATCTGATTTGTTTATTCCGAGATATGATATCTCAAAAAAGGTCCATTTTTAGCATATTTTCAAAAATTCCAAACGTTGGAGAGGCTATATCTTGCTTCAAACAATTAACATTTAATAATGTTCTAAATAAATGTTATAGACCTATCTCTCCTCTAAACAATATCCAAAAGATTAAAAAATGCTCGAAAAGGATTTTTTTTTTAAATAATTTTTTTCTCCGAAAGGGTAAAAAAGAATTAAAAAAAAAAAAAATTCGACTGATTATACCTTTTTTCCTGGACGTGATATCAAAAATCTGTTGCGACGGATCCAAGAGATTGGGGTTAAGATTATTCAGGAAAATTTTCACCACATTTTGAAAAAAAATTTTTGAACCCGTTAATCATTTTTTTTCTCGACTTTTTACCACTAATACCTATGAAACCGTTATAGACTCATAAAAACACTAAAAATGGAGCCTTTTCATCGGGAAAAAAGTTATATACACTGCAAATTTCAGCTCAACCGGTCAAAAAATAAATAATTTCCTTTCAAAATCGAACCCTCCTCTTATTAATTAAAATTCGAACTTGAAAATTTTCAAAATGGTCATCAAAAGTTTTAATAATGTAGGCCCATGATATTGTAAGGAAAGGTTGGAAACAAAAGTTGCAGACTCAAATTTTCCGAGTTAAAACTGTTAAATGATTAGAGTTGATACTTTGAGAGTGAAATGAGACCGGCGGTCGGGTATTGGCGTGTGCCTTATGCTTATATTAAATTTTAGGCAATATTGGTGTTTACACAAACTATTTAGGCCTAGTTTAGGTTTCATTTATATTTTAAGGATAACTTACCTGTACGATTTTTAGTTACAGTCAATTGTTCAAAATATTCAATTCACATTTATTTAAGTCTCACCAGATTGTTGGATGCTTTGAATTTAATTTAGATGGGGGAAAAGAAAGAAGAAGTTTAAGTTTAAAGATTTAATAATGCATTCAAAAAAGCTCTTGAGATGATAGGGGGACCTATTAAATCTGGAAAATATTGTAGGACTGGAAGTTTTCTAATTGAAACAAGTCTGCTCATGGAAAGGCCACAGAAAGTGTTAAGGCATTGGAAACTGACAGTTCTTGTGAATCTATTGATTCCACCCTTAGTGTTGATACTCATGAATGTGCCCGCACAGAGACTGATGTTTTACATGAAATTAGACAGGCTGAAACTAACTTGAGAAATAATTTTGATTCATTGGAGAAGGAGGTTATATCTCTTACTCAACTGTTTATTGTTAAAGATAGATCACGTGAAAACATGAGTAATGATTTTGTAGGATTTTCTTCCACTGTTGATTTGCAGCCCTCTGGGACTAGTCCTGGGACTGATTTTGTAGATTCTTTTCAACCCTCTCCAAATCTGTTACTGTATCAGTTTGAAGAGATTCCTCATACACTATTTTTATATATATATATATATATATATATGGTAATAATTTGATATAGCACCAACCTCTCCTATTTTCACTATATTGAAAATATGAACTCAAAATATGTTTACATGCATTCTACACATACTCTTCTTTCTCGGTTGAGTAATATAAATACATAATAAAAAGAAAACCCCCCCCAAAAAATCATAAACAAAAATAAAATTTATGCTGCGAAAACGATGGGAACTGTCCGGTAAAACCTTCTTCTTAAATAGATCTGGCAACGAGTGTCTCTGTATGTAAAAGCAAACGTGTCCTTTTCCTATGTAATGAAAGGGAAAATAACAAACTATTTTTGTTTTATACAAAATTTTGTGTTTATAAAGAATATTTAATACATTTTCATCACTTTCACATAAAACTAAAAACGGATTAAGTGTATTTTCACAATTATTTCACTCATCATCAACATTTAATGTAGACAAAGCCATGTCAGATTACACTATTAATTCAATTATTGGCCTTTTTCAAAGGCTACATAAATAGGCTAGGCTTTATCTAATTTCCAGTGTGTATAGGTGTACGTGCGTGTGCGTGTATGTGAGTTTTTTATTTTTAAGACGCGTTTAACCGCTATAATAAGTTACGATTGTGAATTTTTAAAAAAAAAAAAATCCTTTATTAGATTTTCTATATATATATATATATATATATATATATATATATATATATATATATATATATATATATATATATATATATATATATATATTATTATCAATCACAAATATTTTATATCACACATCATATATATTTATATACAAACATCGATATTTCAATACAATTTTTTGACATTTATATTTTTATTATTATTATTATTTACCTTTTATTTCATTTATGTCTGTTATTATTATTATTATTTACTTTTCTAGCGTACTTAATTCGACTTATCATAACCTGAACTACCGAAGATTGCCGTGTGATACAGGCCTAACTGATAGATGGAACGTTGCCGTGGCATACAGGCCTACTGCCGTATTGCACCATATATATATATATGGTAAAGGTGGAGATTGTTTCTGAGTTTCGATTGTTAAAAAATATCGAAAATCGAAAATATCGGAGAAGCCTATTGTAAACAAGAGAGTTGTCAGAGGTACGAGGTACTATTACTAAACATAGACACAATTATTATTTCTTACTTTTCTAGCAGAACCTAATTCGACTTATCATAACCTGAACTACCGAAATTGCCGTAAAAAGAGGCCTAACCTACACAAGAATTTGCCGTAAAAGAGACCTAACATACACAAGAACGTTTGCACGACATAGTAGCCTAGGGCTAATTATAGGCAGGAAAATATCGATGAAAATAAAATATCGACATAAAAAAATATCGATATAAAAATTATTGAAACTCAGAAACAATCTCCACCTAAGCCTATAATATATATATATATATATATATATATATATATAATAATATATATATATATAGTGTAATACGACAGTAGGCCTGTATGCCATGGCAACGTTCCATCTATCAGTTAGGCCTCTATCACACGGCAACGTTCCATCTATCAGTTAGGCCTGTATCACACGGCAATCTTCGGTCGTTCAGGTTATGATAAGTCGAATTAAGTACTTTATTTATCTCAATAATAATAATAATTATAAAAAAATACTACTACTACTACTACTACTAATAATAATAATTATAAAAATACTACTACTACTACTACTAATAATAAATAATAATAATAATAGGCATAAATGAAATGAAAGCCAAATAATAATAATACGAATTTCAATAAATTTACATTGATATATCGATGTTTTGAAATATCAATATTTCCAAGTATCGAAGACTGTATTACAGTACAATGCAGAAAAAAATAACGGAACAGTCGAAGGACAAATATGGCAACCTGTTTTTCAATTGATTTTGCTATTTTTGTACAAACAAAGGCCAGTCAAAGAACAGTTGCTTCACCATTCGTTGTAAAAATATCAGTTTTTTCTTTTTTTTAAATAGTTTCTCTTTTTATAATTTATTTATATTACTCGACCGAGAAAGAAAAGTATGTGTAGAATGCATGTAAACATATTTTGAGTTCATATTTTCAATATAGTGAAAATAGGAGAGGTTCGTGCTATATCAAATTATTACCATATATATATATATATATATATATATATATATATTATATATATATATATATATATATATATATATATATATATATATATATATATATATATATATATATATATATATGTCTCCACAGGATACATCTAAATCTTTGGCAAAGGTAAATCCAATTGCATTCTAAAAAGCTCTTGAGATGATTGGGGGACCTATTAAATCTGGAAAATATTGTAGGACTGGAAGTTTTCTAATTGAAACAAGTTCTTTTGAACAAACCAAAAAATTTATGTGTACTACATATATTTTCAAATGAACATTTCAAGTTAAAATGTCAATAGCTCAAAATTTAAATACTGTACAGGGGGTAATTTATGCCCAAGAATTGAAGGATGTTTCAGAGCATGATATTCTGGAGTATTTACACAGAATGTTTCTAATGTTCAGAGAATTTTTAAAGGTAAAGAGAAATTCAAAACTGGTTTACTCATAGTAACTTTTGGAGGCAATACATTACCTGATAAAATATTATGTGGTTATATGTCCTATGAGGTTCACCCTTATTACCCTAACCCTTTAAGGTGTTTTAAATGCCAGAGGTTTGGACATGGAAGTAGGAATTGTGTTTTCTCTTTGAGGTGTAGAATATGTTCAAGTGATCATGAGTCACATTCTTGTTCTAACTTTGAAACTCCTAAATGTGTAAATTGTGCTGGTGATCATCCCTCATTTTCAAAAGATTGTCAACACTGTAAAAGAGAGGCAGAAATAGTAAAAATTAAGGTTGATAATAAAACTACTTATTGCAATGCTCGCAATATATATCGTTTTAGAAATCCAACTTCAAACAGTGATGGTAGGCATTTGCATATGCCTAGAACTTATGCTAATACAGTTATTAGTAAGACCTCAGCACACATTCCCGTTCCTCCTACAATTATTGATGATAATGATATAGACACATATAAAACCTCAGTTGACTTTACCACAAGTGAAGGATTTTTTTGAAGAATTTGATAGGGTTATCACCCATAGACTTTCTACCAGTGAATTACGAGATACTATTTATAATGTTTTTAAGAAATTACAACTATGTAGATCAATGCCTCCTAAAGAGACAAGCTACCAACATTATGGAAATACTCCTCCTACAATGACCACTCTGGATTCTATGATTACTAATGATTGTCCTACTCTTAAGTTTTCAGAACGTAATGTAAATTATAGTCAGGTGGGGTAAAAAAAAAACAATTTGCAAATAGTTAGCCATATATTGTTTACAATTTGGAAAAATTTTAAACTATTCATATAAATGAATTACAGTTATGGTTGGGAACATATTGCAATAATAATTTTTTACCTTTATTGTAAATAATTTTTAAAATCTTTAAAAAACTGAATTTTTTTTACCCTAGTGAATGGGGTAAAAAAAAGACAGGACATGGGGTAAAAAAAAACACACCTAAAAACCTGTTTTTAGCGATATATATATATATATATATATATATATATATATATATATATATATATATATATATATATATATATATATATATATATATAATCACAGACTTAAGTATAAATGAACCCATGCTTCGTCTTCAAAGTAATATAATGGCTTCATTCGTTGTTTATCTTCAAGCTTTGGTTGTACTGGTCCAAAGAAAATTTTTTTGTCATCTACAATGTCTCTGTCTTCTTTATTTGGCCAGTCCCATCGAAGGGTTGTTGGATCACTTGAGGGGGCATTCCTTTTGAGGAATTTCATTTCAGCCTGAATTACTTTTTCATCATCATCACTTTGAAAAACTTTGTCCACTTATATCCAGTAGTAAGTGGGTGGTCTACACCATGAAACTGCATAGAAAGATCCCACCTTAACATTGGCTGATTTGCATCCATCTGTAAATAAACGTTTACGTCTTAGCGCTCTGTTCATTGTTAGTTTTAGTTTTTCTGGGCTAGTGTCATCTATACCTGATAGGTCACCAGAGTTGCTACTATCTTCCCATTCCAATTCTGGAGAATCTTCTGACGAATCTGTGTCAGACTCATTCAGTGCAGACCTTTTACTAGACACAACCTTTGTAGTAACATTTTTCTCCTCTGTCTGTTTTTTATATTCTGCATTGGTAAGAATAGAGCCATACATACTTATGCGATGACGTTTTTTTGGTTGAGAATTTGCAGAGCTTGGACATCCTCGGGATTTAATGATACTTTCTAAAGATATATCAATCTTCTTTTGGGACAAGGGAAATGGTATATCTCATTCCAGGAGGAACAAACTTTTGCAATACCTTTGTAAGTTCGCTAGGGGAAGTGATATCAGTTGGGAAAGCAGCAGCAGCAGAATGGTTTGTGCATTTTGTGCTTACTGGTGTAGTTGTTAATATAGATGTAGATGGCATATTAAGGGTATCCTTTTTGTTAACATTTATATTTTCAATGGGTAAATGTGCTAAACATGGTTCACCACTATCAGTTAGTGGTTTTCCAGCATCCTCCCAGCGCCTGTAGGTCTTCAGTTTCAAAAAAAAAACTAACTTTTTTTACCCCAAAATGCCCTCTACAGCTTGGGGTAAAAAAAAATATAGCTATAAAATCATTATTAATATTAGAATATTTCATTGCTTTTTATGAACAGGATCAACTACCTTTGCCCATCTTCCAACATTAGTACCAACATATTTTATTAAGAACTCTATGAATAATAAGCATTTTAAAAAAAAGAGCAAAAAAGTTTTTTGGTGCATTTTTTTACCTTTTTTTTCTCTGTCTTTATAGTTTTAGGAAAAAAATGTAGATCTTCAAAATTTTTGATTTTTTAAAACTTTATCTGGTTTAATTTACTGAAAATAAAAAAAAAAAAAATTTTTTTTTTTTTTAAATAAATATAAAATAGGGGTGTTATTATTTACCCCAACTACCCCCCTGTTTTATTTTACCCCACCTGACTATATAGGCCTAAGCTTAATTCTCCCTCTTCACTTGCAGTTACACATCCTCTTTCTATTGGTACTACTAGGGATATTCAGGAAGAACTTCCTTTACTATGATTTTGGCAGATACATTCACCATTTGTCAATGGAATATAAGAGGATACATGCAAAATAATTTTTTTTGTAACATATGATAACTTCAGAGTAAGTTAAAATTATTGCTTTACAAGAAACTTATTTATATCAAGAAAATGAAATTGTACATAAGAGGATGAAATTTTATAGAAAAGATAGAAATTGTAATGGTGGAGGTGTTATGATTGGAGTAACTACTGGTATTGCATCTTATCATATCCCTCTTAATACTGAATTAGAGGCAGTGGCTGTTCAGATTTGTATGGAGAATATGAATGTGATTATCTGCAATCTATATCTACCACCAAATATACATAATTTAGAGGTCTCTTTGATTAATATTACAAAACAGCTTCCGGGTGCAGTTCCTTTGATGCTTCTTGGAGATTTTAATTGTCATCATCCTTTGTGGGGATCTCCCCAAAGTGATTTGAAGGGAGAGATTCTATATAACTTCATTTTGGAGAGCAACTTGTTTGTTCTTAATACAAAACAGGCAACTTACTTTGCAGACTCTACTGGTAGGGGCTCTCACTTGGTTATTACTATGGTTTCTGGTGGGGAAATTTGTGTGGAGTCCTTATTTTGATACATTGGGTAGTGATCATCTTCCAATTTTCATTTCATATAATACTCCATATAGTTCTAGAAGAAAGGGAGAGGTGGAGAATAAAGGAGGAGGCATGGCCTGAAAACAAAAAAAAAAGTTGACATTCCATTGGTAAAAGAGTTAACAGTTGATCAGAAAACATCTAATATAACCAACTCTATTATCAATGCAGCATCTCAAGTCTTTAAATTAAGCAGTTCTCCTCTTCATAAAACAAAATCAAAAATGGAATTTGGATTGTAAGAAAGCATTGCAGAAAAAGAACAACCTCTTTAGAATCTTCGCATGGAATCCTACAGACAGAAAATTTAATTGCCTATAAACACTCAAAGGCTAGGGCTAGATACATTGTAAAGCAAGCTAAAAGGGATTCCTTTAAGAAAATGATTGAACCTCTGAATTATAAAATAACATTAAGACAAGTATAGAAAAGAGTTCAAGCTTTTATTAAGCCAACAGTGAATTCTCCTATTGTTTTAAGGTCTCCTCAGAAGCAAATAATTGCCTCACCCAAGCAGGTATGCAAGGAGTTGGCTGTAAGTTTTGCTAGAACTAGTAGTATTCATTCCTTTACAGGACCTTGTTGTGTTTCTTATGGTGGAGTCTGAATTTCATGAAATACACTTTGAAGGGAGACAGTATTCATGGTATAACAAACCTTTTACATTTGAGGAATTGATGGATTCTCTTAATAGTATTGTAAAACCTAGCTTTGTTATGTATTCTTTTTTGCAACATTTGAATTTATTAAATTAATTTATTAAATTTGAAATTATATATATATATTTGAATTTATTAAATTAATTTATTGTATTTCTTTAATTATTTATGGACAAATAATTTGTTTCCTGATGATTGGAGGGTGTCCTTGTTGATTCCAATACTGAAACCAGGAAAATCAGCATATGATAAAGCCTCATATAGACCAATTGCTCTAACAAGTTGCTTGTGTAAGATAATGGAAAGAATGGTCCTTTAGTAGAATGATGATATTGTTGGATTCAAAAAAATTTCTTTCTCTGTATCAGAGTGGTTTCAGGAAGGGGTTTTCAACAGCTGATAACCTGGTATGCATGGAAGCAAGTATTCAAGAAACTTTCCTTAAATGTAATTATATAATAGCAATTTTCCTTGACATATCGAAGGCATATGACACTGTTTGGACACATGGTCTGTTGAAAAAAATACACTCTCTGGGATTGAGAGGTCATTTACCAATATTTCTAAAAAAATTTCTTACACATTGGAAAATTCAAGTCCAAGTGGAACAATCTGTGTCAGAAGTTTTTGAGCTGTAGTGTGGTGTACCACAGGGTAGCATATTGAGTCCAATATTGTTTTCTATTATGATAAACAATCTTTTTTGTGGGGTGTTCACCACAAATACAATATTCACTTTATGCAAATGATAGTGCCTTGTGGTTGTCTGGTTCTAATCTCCAACTGGTGAGTGAAGCATTGCAGGAGGCTCTTTGACTCTTTATGGAAAATGTATAAACTACAATACATCTCTTAGATTTCTTGGGTTGTACTTTGATAAGGGATTAACATGGAATTCCCACATTCGTTATCTTAAATGTAAAGCTGAGAAAGCTATTTCTTTATTAGAAATATCTTGGCAGTAACTTTTGGGGTGTAAATAGAAGAATTTTATTGCATATTTATATCTCCCTCATTTGATCTCGAATTGATTACTGCTGTTTCGAATATGATTTTTTAACAGCAGAAAAACCCTTACAATTGGATAGGATACAGTAACAGGGAATAAGAATAGCAATTGGTGCTCTCAAGTGTACTAGAGTTGATTATTTAGAGGTATAAGCTCATATAATGCCTTTGTCTTATAGAAGAAAATATTTGGGCTTCAAATACATGTGTTCACGTCTATCAAAGCATGATCATCCTATGAAACAAGAACTTCTGAACTATTATGTTTATGACTATTACCTACTTCGTCCTTATGCTCTTCCTTGTATGGGGAGATTGAAAAACTTATGAAGTGAGTTTCATTTACCAATAGAGGACATAGCTACTGTTCCATTGGAATATTCATATAAATGGAATAATACAAGATTTAATTATGATTTTAGTCGGTTTTCCAAGCAAAGGTACAGCACATATTGTATATAAAAGAAGATTCGCTGAGACACTACATTCCTTGAAAGATAAAATTTACAATCTTTGCTTAACAGATGGATCAAAGGATGGAGATAATACTGGATGTGCTTATTTGTATAACAACAGTTTATCTCAATTCAAGCTGCCACACTACAGCTCAGTTTTTACAGCTGAGCTATAGGCAATATATAGAAGTTTAGTCAATTTTAAAGCCAAACCACATACCAAACTTGCTATATTTACAGATTCTCTTTCTGCAATGAGAGCTATCGAGTGAAATTCATCGCATTTTTTTATTTATAAAATATGAATGTTAATTATGGAATTGCATGATAGATTGATTGAATTTGTTTGGATTCCTGGACATGTTGGAATTGACTTTCATGATCAAGTGGATGCTTACATTTTAGGATTGCCAGTAAATGTAAAGTATTCTGCAACAGAATTCAGCATATTGACAAGGAGGATTTGCATTACCATGTGGCAGAGGGAGTGGGGTCAATGTAGGGGTCATTTACCGAATATAAAACCAGTTATTCAGGATTGGTCAAATACTTATAATCATACAAGAAGAAATCAAGTTATTCTGGCAAGACTTCAGCTGGATTGTGCTCTCTTTACTGTCATCCACTTTTTTGAAAATACTCCTTGTAAAGTTTGTGTACCCTGTCAAAAGAAGCTTACTATTAAGCACATATTTCTGGATTGTCCTATATTGAATCCCCGAAGAGTACTTCTGAAAGGCATATGTGATAGACTTTCATTATCTTTCAATTTGGAAAACTTACTTTCCTGGTCATTTCCGGAATCTTATATTTTTGATTATTTAAAAAATATACACCTTTATGAGTTCATATAGAGAATACTCTAGGTAATTTTCATTTTGTGAATTCATTTTAGTGTGACACGAATTTAATTTTGGTAGCACATGCCAATGCCCAAGCTGGTGAAGTGCATGTTAAGCTTACTAAGGTACTAAGGTAGGTTTCGAGTTACATGTACGTGGTTATAGGTTCTCTTGATTGAGAACAAATGAACTACAAAATATATATACCTCTTTCACAGGAGGCAAAAATTCTTGCTTTTGCGGATGATATAGCACTGCTGGTCTCCTCCCCTTCACTAGTGGTGGCTGAAACCATAATGCAGCAGGCAGTGCATTCATTCTACTTTTGGACAAGCAGCTGTGGTTTCTATTTCAACCCTGAGAAAAATGCGGTAATGTGCTTAACTAGAAAGAGAATTCCTTTTATACCCACAATTGTTATAAAATCTTAAACTCTTCCTTTTGTAACAGCACAGACACTTAGGTCTTTATATAGATGGACCTTCTTTAACATGGAAACATCACATAGAAAATCTTCAGTCTTCCTGTTTGCGTTGAATCGATGTATTGAAGAGAATTTCAGGGGTGCACTGGGGTGCCAATAGAGCAGCAGTACTACAGTATTATCATGAAGTTATAGAGAGTAAGATCAAATATGGGGCTGAAGTTTATGGCTCTGCTCCGCCTCTGCATCCTCCTCAATCTTAAAAAAACTTATTATAACCGGAATAACTGATGTTGCTATGTTGTGGTAGAGACCTACCATACAAAATGTTTTATTCCAGGTGATGGTATGCTTTGGTTTTGGTTTTTATGCTAAATTATTTAATAATGAGAAAGATACCGAAGAGAAAATCAGAAGTGAACAAAATAAGTAAAGGATAAATACAATATGCAGACCAAGTCTAGCCTAGGGTCAACAAATTAGGTCTACAAATGTAAACACACAGAAAGTCTGGAAAATTGAATAAAATCAATAAGGTGATATATTAGTCATATATTAAGATTGCTCTCTAATTAAGAAAATAACATGAAAGAAATGGAAACATACAAAGAAATTAATAAATATAAGAATTAGGAAAGATATATAAATTAAGACCAAAATGGCGCTCAAGATTTCAGGAAATAAACAACAGAGTCCATTACCGAGTTGCCAGAAAGAGAAAGCGAAATCCGAATTTTAGCAACTTGCTAAAATTGAAGCTTCCTGATTGGTTAAGATCAAAAAATGACAACCTATGATCAGGGTTGGCATTGATTAAATCAAATTGATTTAATCAGTTGATTAAATCAATTGATTTTTTTATGAAAAAATCATGATTTTTTTGATTTTTTTAAAAAATAATAAAACTGTTTTTTTTTATTTGTTTTATTTTGTTATATTTTTTGATCCATAATGATATAACAGATATATTAGTTCCTTCTTACTGTGTTAAAAAATTTTAAAGTAGTTTATATATTAGAAATATAACTTCCTTAATATTTGGTTCAAGATTTCATATAGGGTAATACAAGAATCTGATCTTCATTAATATAAGTTTAGAATTCCTAATATAAATTCAATCATATCTTCAACAAAATTTTATTGAGCTTTAATCTAATGCAATTTGAGGTTATAGACAAAAGAGAAAACAGAAAAGACAATTCCTTTTAATTTTCAACCATTTAAATTTTTATACAAAATTATAAGAAAACAATATTCCTCTATATAAATTATAAAAGGAAATTTTTTTTTAGCACTTTTGATGCATAATCATTAATCCATAAATTAAATACATAACTTGCAAAATATATATATATATATATATATATATATATATATATATATATATATATATATATATATATATATATATATATATATATATATATATATATATATATATATATATACCTTTTTTTTTTTTTTTTTTTTACCTTCTCACCCCCCATAACACCCCATGTTGAGGCGGCCACACTTCGCTAATGAAGCTATTCCTGCCGCAGTCGGTCTTGTCCAGAGATCCTTCAAAGAAGTGATGCCCAGAAGAGATTTGGGGCGAGAGTTGAAGGACAGCGTAATAGAAAGTGTTTCACGGTCTCCGGGCATTCCGCATCTAGTACAGATGGGAGATGCTGCCTGGTTTATTTTGAATTCGTGTTTCATAATGTGTAGGTTAATGGGTGGTGCCCGCATTTCAATCTTGCTAGTGAGATTTTTAAGTGCTTGGGAGGTTGTTGAAGTCGGTTTTATTTCGGGGGGGTCTGTTGAGAGTTTGTTTGGAGGTCTGTTGATCATGTATGAATGTGTTAGTTGAGTGTTGTATATGTTTGGTTGTTGTGTATTGGGGGAGGAGGGGGGATGTGATTTAGGATCTGTTTGTAAAAGGCGCGGTGGACGATGGAGGCTGTGTTAGTCTTTGTGGGGTAGGTTGGAGGAGAGTATTGTGACATGGGTGTGTGGGTAGGCGTGTTTTTGCGTAAAATTGGGTGCCTATCATTTCGAGGTGATTCCTTATGGGTAGTATCTTGGTTTCGTTGTGTAGGTGTTGTTGAGGGGTTGTGGTGTGCAGCCGGTGATGGTGAGAAGGGCTTTATTTTGCGTTATTTGGAGTGTCGTTAAGTTTTGTTTGGAGAGCAGAGGGTGCCAGACAGGGGAGGCGTAGTTAATGGTGGGGCGTATAAATTGTTTGTAGATTGCAATTGAGGTTTGTATGTTGTTGTGTATGTCTGTGTTGGCAACTGTTTTGAGGATGTTGAGTTTTCTGTTTGCAGCTGAGGTGGTATTTTGAATGTGCTTGGAGAACGTGAGGCGAGTGTCAAATGTTAGGCCAAGGATCTTAGGGGTTTTGTTGAAGGGTATGGGGGTGTTGTTTAGTAGGACTTGTGGGTGGGTGTTGGATATGTGTTTGTCTGTTGTTATGAGGGTTATGGAGGATTTGTTTGGGGATGCTGTCATCCTGTTTTCGACTAGCCAAGTTTGGAGTTGTTAGGTAGTCTTGAGTGAGTGATGTTGCGGTGGTGAGGTCTTTGTGAGTGGTGGCTATAGTTATGTCGTCGGCGTATGAGGTTATGTGGGTGAAAGTTGTTTGTGGTTGTGGGAGGTCTGCTGTGTAAAGGTTAAATAGAGTGGGGGAGAGTATGGCTCCTTGGGGAACTCCGTTCTTTATGTTGATGGTACGTGATTTATGGCCGTTTTTGTTGTATTTGGGCGGTTCTT
>SEYY01008192.1:5000-10000 GCA_009176605.1 Armadillidium nasatum
TATATATATATATATATATATATATATATATATATATATATATATATATATATATATATATAATATATATATATATATATATATATATATATATATAAAGACTTTTAATTTTCTCAAATACTGAATTGACATTCTTGAAAAAACAAAGGGAAAAAAATGGTTTAATTCAAGTATCTTAAAAGGTCAAAACCAATTAACATTGAAAATAAAAAAAATGCAAATAATTTACAATTTCACACACACACACAAAAAAAAAAAAAAAAAAAAAAAAAAAAAAAAAAAAAAAAAAGGAAATAAAAAGAAAAAGCTTTTAATTTTTAATTGACGGTCTTTACCTGGTTAAACCACTTGTGAAGTGTGTTGCTCGGATCCATTGCAAGAGCCCTTTTGAGTTGTGGATTGCCTATCATCAATACTTTCATTTCTTGTCCATTTGTAATGTGATCTTTTAACTCTTTTGACACCTATTATATATAATATATATATATATATATATATATATATATATATATATATATATATATATATATATATATATATATATATATATATATATATATATATATATATATATATATATATATATATATAAAAGGTGTGCCAGATATATCACGTCAGATAATGACAGACAGATAACAATTATTTATTGTCCTGTTGGATATTTGCAAATTAAAAATTTAAAACCAATGATACGATTTTTAACTTTTACTTTACTGCCTAATTTCCAGTGGTTTCTCTAAACACTCGCTCAACAACAGTTTTACCCAGTTTTCTTAATTATTTAATATTTAATCAAATCTTCGCAAACATTGCAATTATATTCGTTGTCTCTTATGAATGTTATTTTATTCAGACATTCAAAAGTTTGTACACAAGTAGAGCAATATAAAAATCATACAAAAAAAATTTAAAATACATTAATATAATCACATCAAAATTTGCAGACTTCTCCCATTTCATTATATAAGGATTCTTACGTAATGGCACTTAAAAAATCACAACTTTATAACTGAGCTTAAATGTGTTGCAGATTTATAGGCTTTCTTCCTTTCAATTTTTCTCTTTAACTTTGCTTATTAATGTAAAGCTTCCTATCAAATTGCTCCATTTTGGCAGTTTCCTATTGAACATCTTCCTTACCTCTTAAAATAAGTTATCCTGGAAACCCATTTTATGTCAGTCCAAATCCCTACTTTTTGGTAATAGTTAGTAGCTCTTTGACTTCCGTTTAATCTAAAATTCGACTACCAGATTGGTCCTTGATAGTCAAGAAGGGATCTCAAAGAGGTTGCCTCAACCTTGCAAAATTTAAAAAGTTTGTTTCTTAAAAACTCTTCTATATAAACTCTATTAAATAAAAAATATTCCATACTTAAAATTCAAACATTAAATATTTTTTCCTATCCTTTTGCTAAAGAAGAAATTTCTTAAGCCCTGGTTCAGTTTAGTGGATAAAGCATTTTACTCACGTATTTCGATTTTGGGTTAAATCCAAAACACAGCTTCCAGGGAAGACAAAAAATTGCCAGTTTGTAGATTTCTTATAATTTATAACGAGGTGTATTATTAATCCTCATATATCACTACAAAGCACAAATATAACCAACACATGCAACAAAACATTTTTTCCAAAACAAAAGAATATTCTCTCAAACGGCATGAATTTAAAAAAAAAAAAAATTAGCCTGGCTCTAGTTTCGAGTTGATATTCACAATGGACTCAAGCATTCAAAGTGGTTCGAGCTACAGCAGATATTACTTTCAAACTAAATTATGCGTATCACTAATCTATTTAGTCATAAAAAGCATTTAACTCATTTTCCACTGAATATAATCCCTTCTTATGATGTGTTGTGAATCTCTGTATAAGGAATAGATTTTAACTTCTTTTACCATCAATAAATTTTTTTTACGTAACTCAAGCACGACAACACAACACAAACACAACACAAACCTTTTATAATTTTCTAAATTATGAAAAAATATATATTTTATAAAACACAAACAAACAATTACACATAGCAATAAAAATATAAAAATCACAAACCTTCTCAGCCCAACTTTCAGCATCAGGTGCGTAAGACATAAGAATGCAAAAAGTTTTCGATTTGGTTTCACGCCTTTTACTTTTCTTCTTTTTTAATGAATTATATCTATTTATTAACTCCAAAGATGATATCTCGTTATCAGGTTCTGTTACGGGTGCCGATTTAATAAGCTGATCACATTCCATACTCCTGTTCAGTTGAAACACTAAAGTTTTCGGCTCATCACTTTCAATTTTCACTTTCTCAGATGGTTCCGAGGATATGCATTTTTCTAAAGAGTATTATATATATATATATATATATATATATATATATATATATATATATATATATATATATATATATATATATATATATATATATATATATATATATATATATATATATATATATATATATATATATATATATATATATAGGGATGGGGTTAAGTATCGGTATCGAGTAGTATCGGCAAAGCTTATGGTATCGGTATATAAAATTTTTATAAGCATCGGTATCAGTAGAAAAAGACAGATACCGATCTTGCATAAAAGAAAAATGATTATTTTTTAAAGAGAAATCTGCTCCTTGACCAAAGTTTGTCACATTTTAAAATATATTATTATATTATTATTATTATTATTATTATTATTATTATTATTATTATTATCATTATTATTATTAGAGTAGGAATAAAAATAAGAAAAGATTCGCAAAATCGAGTGAGTATATAAACAGGGTCGATATTAATTACAATGATAAACCCTGAGATCATATTAAACATGCAATGCTGAGCAAATCATTTTTAATGAACTTGGGTCGGGAAAAGAACGATTAAGGAGATATCACAGATACCTACCTCCCCCCTCCCCATGTGAGGTATGTATGGTATGTAACAACTGGTGGATGGGGTCGAACCTACGGTAAGTGTAATCCTGTGTACTTCCGATAACCACCTATTAATAGCTGTAAAATTGATACGTTTGGCAGAATTGAAGACTGCTTGGCAGAACAGATACGGAAGAATGACAGGCATTTTGACTCCTCCAACAATCTTCCAGCAGTTCATTCTTGTTTATTCTAAAGTATTTTGTGTGTCTTATCAAATATTATTTCGTAACTTTTAATCTTTGGTTTGCCTCATAACATAAGAGATCAACTGCTGATATTCTTCCTATATGATTTGTGTGGTTAACTGCCCTTAATGACTATGGGGGAGTCTGGAGTAGTGTGGTGGATGAAATTTCCAGAATTTGACTGTAATGATTATCTCTTCTTTTGTTTTTTTTTCTTCACTTACCTTTAAAGTATTGATATTCATTTTTTCAAACTAACAATTATCATCAATATAGCAGCATTATCTTTATGCACACAGTAATTCCCCAAAATAATTTATTTTCATCCGATGCCTGCTTTTCATTAACGATCTACTAAGCTGCTTTTTAAACTCGTATCATATCCTAGCACTAATTTAAGGTAGATTTAATTTAATTCTTTCCTACATGCGATCTAATGTGGTTGACATGAGCTTGTGAAAACTTATAAAAAAAAAAAAATTCTACGTACTTGCAGCTTTGCTTGTCTCTTTTTCACAGATCTGAAATTTCCTCTAATTACAATACTTATCATCATCCATTTACCAGCATTAACAAAAACTGCCTTGGGAACCTTTATCAAGTTGGCGATAAAACAGGCAATTGCTTCAACTATATTATAAATTATATGGGGTACTGCTCCTGTATTTTTTATGATTCAAATTCCACCTGCCATTTAAAAAGGAGAGGATTAAAATACTGGGATTCAAACACTGACTTGCCTCATTTTTTTTAATCCTTACAATGAAGATATATATGATAAAAGAGAATGACCACAGTCATCTTAGCATCAAAAGGAATATGTAATGCCCTCACATAAACTTTGTGAAGTAATTGGAAACTCTTAGCTGATTCACGGCAATATTTCCTACTTTTTAGCCACTCCCTGAACTGTGAATTTGTTAATAATTTTGTTTTTACATTGAATAATAATAATAATAATAATAATAATAATAATAATAATAATAATAGACCAATGGCGTATCCCTACGGGATACGCTTATGGTCTTGTATGAAGATCTAAAATCAAATGAAGATCGAAAATTGCATGAAGATCGATAATTTGATGAAGATCGAAAATTGGATGAATGAAAATGAAGAATCATATAATATATATATATATATATATATATATATATATATATATATATATATATATATAATATATATATTATGTTTATAAATAATATTAAATTTTATATATATATATATATATATATATATATATATATATATATATATATATATATATATATATATATATATATATATATATATATATTATTATATATATATATATAAAAAATATATAATATATATATATATATATATATATATTATATATATATATATATATATTTATATATATATATATATATATATATATATATATATATATATATATATATATATATATATATATATATATATATATATATATATATATATATATAATATATATATATTTATATTTTATTTTTTTGTTAAGCAACTTAATATTGGTTTTGCCAAATGGCATAATCCCATGTTATAATGAACGGACTAAAAAAAAATGGAAAGAATAATATTAATTATATATAGATAATAATAATACTAACACCTTACCAGCAAGACATTTCCAATCAATCTGAAGAAGAATATCAAACCGATCCATTTCTTTGAGGATTTCCAAAACTGATCCAAGACTCAAATTGCGATCATAATCATCTTTTGAAAGCAGTTTGGACAATGCAGCTTTCGTTGGTCCGGCACCATTGTGATATTGATAGCACCACTAATATATATATATATATATATATATATATATATATATATATATATATATATATATATATATATATATATATATATATATATAAGGGCCTAATTAATCTTA
>SEYY01008192.1:12500-14453 GCA_009176605.1 Armadillidium nasatum
ATGTTTAAAAATGGATGTTTCAGTTTTAAGCATTAAATATTTAAAACGAATAAAGGGGCTCTGCCCCGTACAAAATTGATATTGTCGCTACTTTTTGTAGTTTTTAAAAAATAATAATAAATAAAATCATTTGCCTTTTTTTTTATTTTTACTTAAATCGACGATTAAAATATTTTTTTTTATGTGAAGTTGTATTTTTGATTATAATATCTTTTTGCATATATATATAATTATATATATAAATATATATAATATATATTAATAAATAATTAATATAAATAATAAAATATAGATATATATAACATTAACCGCATTGGTGACGTTTTTTTAAAAAAAAATCAATAATAATATTTGAGAATTCAATTTACAAAAATGAAAAACCCAATTAGTTAAAAGTCTGAATCTTTTATCTGTAAATAACCAAACATTTATCTGTAGAAGAAATATTTTATTACTTAAAATAAATAGTCAATGTGTGATTATATATTATATTATATATTATATATATATATATATAATATATATATTACTATAATATGATGATAGAGTTGCAAAGAACTGCAGAGCATTCTATATATGATATAATGATCAAATTTAAGAATCTTCTTATTATTGATATATAAATTCATATATATTTATAATATATATATATTATATTATTATATATATTATATATTTATATATTTATTTATACATTCCCAATTATTTATGAAACTTTATTAACCCTCAATGCTGAATTTTGAAGACAAATTAAAAAATATTTAATAAACTACTTACCTTTCTTCATTCTCTTCTGGTGTTATGAGATCTTTTAACTTTTCCTCAACAAATTTATTTTTTGTCAACATTTTTATGTAAGTTATATCAATAATCTGCAGAAACAATAAATCAGTCATGCTATAATATAGGGCTTATGTTATCTACTATATATCTTATAAATATTCCTAATAAAGATATAAAGTACTACTATCATATGCAGTCTATACATAAATATACAGATATATATACATTTTCTCATATGTAGTGATATATTTTTAATCATTTACTCAAATTATTAAATATTTAGTGCCTTTGTAATATAGATCAGGACCAAATTTGTGTAGAACACAAACTACAGTAGCACCAGACATGAAAAATATATTTAAATTTCTGAAAGTTGAGGATAAAAAGTTTTATCATCTTGTAACCAAAAACTAAAAAATGAAAATCTGATATTATTTCAAGTGTAAATTGAACTGAATGTAAGAAGGAGTAAAGGTTCAAAAGTGAAATTGTTCAAGAGCTAAATATGAAATAAAAGGGATTACATGATATAACTGTGTTTATAATTTTTTAGAAATATGAACCTTTTTGAATATTTTTATTTAAAAAATATATGGAAATATGCAAATTAATATTTTTAAAAATTTTTTTTTTAAAAATAAATAAAAAATGGGATAAAACTAACCACTTGCATGGGGGAAAACTCATCACTGACCAATATTTAAAAATGGTTATTCAATAGTGCTTTTAATTAATTTAAAAGGATAAGAATAGTATTAAAGATTACCTAGACCGAAATATTCAACAAAAATTGAAGACATATATAGGAGCAAAATTTATGCACATTTTTCAGCATATTCCCTTTGATAATTGACTTGTAGATAGTTAAATCAATATTCATTTTGTTATACTTGCATTATTCATGTTGGCTGCCCAGAAATAAATTTACCACGAATACATGTAATCATGAAACCAACTTTTTGAAGAAAAATATTATTTTTGGGTATCTTTTTTTCTACCCATGCAAAGTTCATGAAATTTTCAGAGGTTGTATAGAAGGGTGAAATACACTTTTTATTTAGAAAATTTTTTGTATACCTAACAATTTTTATGCTGTGCACAGGAAATTTTTTTAAAAATTTCCTGAGCACAGCACTACATAGGAACATAGGAAAATAGAGACAGTTAGAA
>SEYY01008193.1:0-20541 GCA_009176605.1 Armadillidium nasatum
ATTGACGAAATAAATGTTTTTCCTTTTTTTAATTAATTTTGTATATAGTTTGACTATCAAAGGAATTGTTGTATTGCATATAATTTTATTATACTTCCAAGTTCATCTTTGAAAATGTGCACAATTTCAAACAGGGAGTAATATAAAATATTTAATAATTAATGGACACATTCGCAAACTTGAATTTGGAAGTCATATAAACATAAATTGTTAGTATTTAGAAAAGAAAATTACGCTTGTATATATATATTTATAACTGATATTTTAGTTTTTAAACTTCACCATCATTTTTTATTTATTATTATTATTATTATTATTATTATTATTAAAAAAACGTAATATCTCGATTTATTTTTTTATTATTTTTATTGTTTTTAGCCTTAAAATTTTATATTTAGAATATTTCAGTTATATAATTAATTTTTTTAGTTATCCCTTATTAAAGGAAATTATTATAATAATGATATATTTTATAAAATTATATAGTTTTATTTGTGAAAATTAAAGTTTGTAAATAATTAAATAATGAATCATCTACAAAAAATTAAGAAGTTGAAGAGGAGTGATATATAGGCAGTATTTCAACAGACGACGGACTGGGAGGGAGGAAGAACTAGAGAGAAGATAAACTCTCTAAAAATAGAGAAAAGTTGGTTTCTCTATCCTCCTCGGTTTAGGCCTATAGAGATGATTAACTTGAATCATCGGCAGTAACTTTGAACTGACCTTATAGGCCAGTTCTCACCTGTTAAAGGAGACCTAGAAACTCTCATAGGTGGCTAAAGGAAGGAGTTAGTACTTTTTAAAAGACTAACCAAGTAGCTCAATTTATTTGGCTACCAGAATACTTTTAAAAGATTCTCGGAAGTATCGTAAGATCTTTCCACAGTCCTTCCCAAATATATAGGCTCAATATCATTTGGTCTTATTATTGGCTCATCAAACTGATCATGGAAGAAGGTTCATGTTAATGACCTCTTTCCCATTTTTCAGAATATATGTAGTAAAATTTGTAACATAATTGTAATAGAATAATGTACGCTGACTACGAAGCTCTGTCCACGTCTACCACTTTACCATTTAAACTTTAATAAATTAATATTTAAAGTTTCCTTTCATTGTCCTGCAACTCTATATTATTTGTTAAAGGTGTCTTGCTTCCTTTTTAAGTAAATGGGAACAGGTCCAGAGGGAGGGGTTAGAGGTAAATATAAACGGGGGAATCACATTTCATTCCGTTGGGACGTTTCGTTGGATATATATATATATATATATATATATATATATATATATATATATATATATATATATATATATTATATATATATATATATATATATATATATCATTGCTAACAGCGTAGAGAAGCATAAGTTGATTTTAAAGTTCGTCCTGACGACCAACAAGCATCAATCTGATCTCCTTCTTTAATTACGTTAATAACCAACACACAAACATTTAATTTTCTAGTCAAAATGAACTTAAAGGCCCTCTCCCATTTCTTGATGTTTTGGTCTCTCATACACAAAACGGCTTTTCCTCCTCTGTATATAAAAAACTATCTTCCTCTCTCCTCAGCTTTAACTACCACACCTCTACTTCTTTCACTTTTAACATTTTACTATTTCCATTTATTTACACAGAGCCTATCGTATTAGTTCCTCTTGGTGGCTCATTTACCTCTTAACTTTCGCATCTTAAAAAGTTCTTTACTTTTAATTTCTTTCAACTCTTCCTCATAGACTCATCCATTAACGCTTTCATTTCTAACATCTTTTGCCCCAAATTACCTTTCCCCACAGTTCTTACACTCAATATCTACCATTAAACTCCCTTATCTCAGTACTCTCACTACTAAGCTTAACAAAGAAATTAATTTGCTCTTACAACTCTATATTCCACAGATTAATCCTTATCTCATAGGCATCAATTCTTTTTCCATCAGATTATTTAAGCATAAACTCTCAACGCTGCTCAGGTCTTCCGTTATATATTTAAATGCGCAGGATGCAATTCCTGCTACGTAGGCCAGACTGAACTACAACTCTGTTTACGGATTCACAAGCATCTCGGGACCACTTTTCGTACCCTTCTCTCCATTACCCCCGAACAATCTGCTATACGAAGCCACGCTTACCCTTATAATCACCACTTTCGCTCATCTGACTTCAGTATCTTTACTAATAACCCCCATGATACAGACAAAGATTCTAGAATCATTATTCATAAAACTTAAACTCCAACTAAACTCTGTATCGTCTTCAACTCCCCTTCTCATCGCTTGACGTTACCCATACCAATCAACCATTATATTTTTGTTTCAAATATTAATTTCCTCGGTTGTAAAAAGTTTTGTTCCACATTATTATAACTTATGTTTAGTTAATCTTAACAGTAATATAAATATTTTGTGTATTTTTACTATACAATAATCTTATTTTTCCATCCAGGAATCTCAAAATAGATTGTTTTTAATCCGAAACGTCATATATGATTAACAATTACGCATGCTTTCTTATGTTATCAAAGTTTAAAATCAATAAAGTTTAAAGCTTCTCTCTACACTGTTAGCAATTTGCTTCATTATTTAAATAAGGTTCCCGAAGAAAAAGTAATTAGCTAATATAATTAAATCGCTCTACATTGATACTCCGAGCTTTTTCTGGGAAGATGAAAGTCTCTCTCGTCGATCCTTCAAAGCTAACCAATTTATGAATTTCTACGTGTATGTAAATCATATAGCCATACGCGTAGGTTCATGCGTTTCAAACTATACCGCAGTTCTCAACATCAACCGTTATTTTACATGAGTTATACTTATAAACTACTCAACAACGAGATCTGCTTTAAACTTATTCAAGAAACAATTCGTAACTTACAAATACCAAACTGCAACTCAGAAAACCCGACTTCTACTCTGGATTAATTACGCCTATGTCGTATATTATCTCAAAGTGTTTCCAAGTATTCTAAACAAATTGCTATTCGCCACTACAGAAAACTTCACAATTTCGGCCTAATTTCATATTTTTCACGTGACCCCTACCAAATTGTCTAACTTTAGTTCTAAAATATCCAATTCCGAAAAACGTATCCTTGCTTGTTATCAATATTGGAGAAAAGCAACTTGGAAATAGTTTGAAGAGGAGCAACATATATTCCGAAATAAGAACCTTTCTTTACGATTTCTAATATTCATAATTGTACTTTGAAATTAGTTATATTTTATTAGTAGCTCGGGTAAGAATTTTAAATTAAACAAAAGATAATTTTCATAAACAGGATTTATCCATCATTCGTGGTATCAATTTTTACTTTAAGGACTTTTTATCAAAGATTTATTCTACCTTTATACATCTTGAGGAACAAAAAAACATTTAATAAAATTAAACCCCTAGACAACAGAAGATTAAAAGAGCTGGGAAACAACACAGTAAAGTAATCTCTATTCGTTTAGTAAAGTCCTTAATAAACTAGAAATAGAAGATTTCTCCAAAGTAAAATTCCACTCTACTCTGCTCACTGAAATACTACCAGTAGAAGACACTAGTCGTTGACATTGCTCTAGGACTCCAATTCAAATTACCCAACTTTTCTATCAACTTTTACAAATATATTTTTTTGTTTGAAAATTCCATATTATCTTTAAAAATTACCCTATTATAGGTGATCAGATTACTTTCATTGACATCAAAAAGAAATTCAATCCATATCACATTTTCCTTTGCTTGTAACTAAAGATTTATTCTTAAATCACTTAAATCAGATCCTTTCATAATCATACGTACTCCTGATAAAGGACATCATGATATTTTAAATATTATATATCCATAAAATGAATTGTATTCTTTCCGATCGATCCTTCAAAATTTCGTCCCACTATCACATACAATATTCTTCCCTAATTAACCAGACTTGAAGAGAAACGCAATTTTTTTTCTGACTTTCATAATCAACTTCTCAAATCTAGTTCTTCCCCAAGTATTATTTAAGCCCAACCAAAAACTCAATAAACAAAATATTCTCCCAAGTCCAATCCTTTCTTCCATCAATTTCCCTTCTTATAATGTATCTAAATTTCTTGTCTCTCATTATATCTCCTCTCACTACCAACCAACACACTTTTTCATTTACCAGCTTTGTACAAACCATGCACCATCTAAATATCCTCATCAGGTTAAATTTAAAAAAAAAAACTACATTTAAAATCTTTAGTTTCCAACAGGGTACAATATATACTTATTCAGAACTATATGTTGTAATATGTTGCATGTTGTAATATCACCTAGATTAGGATTGGGAAAGAGGGTAAATTTTCATTCACATTTAAGACTGATATAATCTTGCAAAAAGTTAATGTTTAACAAGTTTTTGTTTCCGATGGTTTAGTTGCATTTACATAACCTGCGTGAATGCAGAAGCGACACATTTAATAAACAAGGTTATCCATGTTGTACCAGTTCTTGAACTATTTAGGACTTGAAATGTAAGGAGTAATGGAGAAATTTAAAACAAGATTTTAATGGTCACAGTATGGAAATAAAAGAGGCAAAGTACCTAATTCTAAATTAGCAAAATGTTTGATATCAGTTCTAGTTGCCGTCACACATATGCAAATACATTCAAAACTGTCTACTACGTGACCTTCCATGAGTACATATTATAAAGGTTTCCATCAAATAAGAAATTTTCCATGTTCCATACGAAACATCGATAGCTGCCATATAAGAGCTCGAGAAGAATCGCAAAAAATGTCTTAATCGTTCCATGACTCGTTTGTATATTTTAGCAGTTTGATGCTAATTTAAAACTTACATATAAACAGTATTTGCAGGTTTTCCAGGATAAACTCACGATCAAAGTGTTTTTTACATATTTTGCGTCGAAATTCGCACTGGAATAATGATTCTACTTCAAAGTACTTTAATTCTTACCATGTAACTTGTGGATTCAACATCTACTCTTAAACCTTATTTGATGGTTCGATACAAGAACAATGGTATTTTAATATAATTAAAACTCAAGTTATAATGTATTTGCTTGATTAAAAGATTTGGACGACTGAAATATATTGAAGCAGATTTACATAGAATTCAAGGGATAAGCAGCATCATATTACCCAACAAAAATATAAATTATTTTGAGAATGAAGCAACTGCAAATGAAGTGACAGAACCTGAAAATGATGATAATTTACATGTAATGAGCATATTTTTTTTAACTATCACAATTCGTTCATAATAACATTCAAACAGTGATTGGTAAAATAAAGAAAGTGATTTTTCAAACACTGACTTTGGTTGCTATAACGTCACTTAAATGTGAAGCATGAAAACGGTATTTTTTTGTTATATTTATTTTTTGTTAGTGGTGTATATTTGATTTGTATTTTAAATGTAAAAGAAAAATGCATTTAAAATATGAATGGAATTTATCTATATTGAGTAGTTGTAATGTTAAATTCTTAAACCCTTAAATTGAATTATTATAGTCAGTCAGATGTTAGACTCTGATAAAATACAAACACCGAATTTTTTGAAAGAAGTTTAATAACCCTAGACAACAACAGTGAACCATACGGATGAGAAAGAGGGATCTCAAGCAGTTCTGAAAACTTAGTAATTAACTGGAATAATAGCCATACAGAATCAGTCTCATGGACGATTAAGCGCAAGTTAATTATATATATATATATAATATATATATATATATATATATATATATATATATATATATATATATATATATATATATATATATATATATATTGTAAAGGTTAAATAATTATATATTATCTGTAAAAAAAACGTTTGAAATGACATTTTAAACAAGACGCAGTTCGTTATTCGGAAGAGTTTTCTTTTCAAGAAAATGGGTTTATTCGGACAATGTTTGTATATTAATTTTTATTAGTTAAATATGTTTTTGTTACAATGTATATTGGTATCCTATATAAGTATATATATATAATGCATCATTTAAGAGCATAAAAAGTATATTATAATGTCTAATTATTTTAGGAAGAACGTTAGAAGTTTAATAACTGTCTAGAAACTTTAAAATTATCGATTAGTTTAGTCACCCATAATTTAAGAGAAATAATTGTAAATTAACTAAAAAGATATGGAATATTTTTATATCTTTAAAAGGATTAAGTAAAGTAAAAGTAATTCATTAATAATTGTAAAATATTTATTTAGCTTAGTTTCTAAAGGGACGCCTTTAAATTTGAGAGAGAAAGACTTTTTCACAAATATGTGTCAAAAATGGCTTCATTGTATATGTTTATATATATTATTTATTTAATTATTTTTTTCTTTTATTATTATAAATTATGTTATAAGAGGTTTCTATTTATATATAACACCTTATTATAAATATTCGTATTACTTTGTAATAAATTAATGAAAACAGCTCTAAGTCGTTTCTGTTCCGCGTGTAAAAATTGTAAATCTCTTAGAAACGAAGTTTTTGTCTATTGAATATTTAATTGTTTTACCTTTAAATATCTTTTCCATCATATCATTTTTAATGGCGAAACTCTTAAGAAAGTTGTGATTTTATATAAAGAATTTATTAAAATACAGTAAAGGTCATTATTAAGCCTATATTTTATAATATTTCATTTGTTAATAATTATCTTGAGAAATAATTTAGTTAGCCCTCTTAAAAAGGAATGTATTTAGTCTAATAAGTTTTGTCTATGAATTATTTTTGAGAAGACTATTGAAGAAGAGGACACGCTTTTGTATCATTTTTGATGGAGAACAAACATCAGAAGACGAGAGAGGTATATCCCACCTTGAATTCAGACGTCGTGGAGAAGAACTGCTGTAGGAGCAGTTTAAACTAAAAACTTGCTTGGAATAAGCTGGTTTCCTCTACCTGGAATAGGTTGAGCCGAATGACTGTGATAGTCTTTCGTTAGGAAAAGAACAGCTGTTGTAGGAACAGTTGAGATTGGAACTTGCTTGGTAATTAGCTTGTTTCTCTTACCTGGTAATGGGTTGTCTCGAATGACTGTAGTTGTCTTTCGATAATAGATTGAGTGGAAATATTCTTTCTAACAAAGTACATGGTAATATGTTCTTGATTATATGAAGTGCATGTTAATTTGCTCTTCCTTGAGGTGTTGCATGGGAATGTGCTTCACAGTTGTAGCTTAACGAACGATAGAACCTTTTAACGTAACTCCGAAGAAGCCTTTGTTTAATATTCACGCTACCATTTATTCACTTATTTATTTTGTTGTAATTATTATTTTTTGTATATAGTAAATATTAAGAAAATCCACTGAGTTTTTAATTTGCCACGCTATTGAGTCTAGTTCACATCTTTATTTTCATTTACGGAAGTGTCGTCGGAAACGATAACTTTCATTGGTACCAGCTTAGTGGGACTTTCGTTGGCAGTTATTTTTTATATTTGTTGTGAAAAAATTTTAGCAGTATTAATATTATTGTTCATAACTAGACTCTACATTAGCAAAGTGGCAATAAAAACGAAATATTGTTGTTTAAAAGAAATTTTAAATAGTAATAATAAAAGAATTAGGTAATAAATTATAGTTGTAAGTTATAGAATAAAGGAAAATAGAAGAAGAAAAGTGAAAAAAAAATAAAGATAATTTCGGAATAATATATATATATATATATACATATGTTGTCAACAAATAATAATAATAATAATAATAATAGAGTGTAAAGTTAAAATTGGTGTGAAGTACAAAAAGGTTAAAAGAGAGTTCTTTTCATTGTAGAATATATATATATATAAGTTGAATGATGAATAATAATAATAATAATAATAATAATAATAATAATAATAATAATAGTAATCGAGAACATGTTTTTATGCAGTATAGAATAAAGGAAGTAAATAAATAAAAGAGAAAAAAAAAGGAGTGAAGTTTAATTTATAAACATAAAGGGCCTTTTATATGCACGTCAGATATATATATAGCGATGAGTGAATTTTACGCATTTATATGTAATTCCTTCTTTTATTAAGTTTCATGCATTCCCCTTGTTTATTAAGAGTAACGGAAACCGTGTAATAATAATAATAATAATAATAATAATAATAATAATAATAATAATAATAATAATAATAATAATAATAATAATAATGAGAGTGAATTACGAAATGGTTTTTGTCATTGTTTATATATTATATTCAGGACTATTCTTAAATACAGTGGAAAGAGAAAGGAATGGGAGAACTATATGGAGGAAGTTGTTTACGTTATATAATAAAAGTCGAGAAACAATTATAAAGTTCAGGTTGGAGGAAAGTTTTGGAATAACCAATAAGGTTAAATTTTTCAGAGAAATAAAAGGTGATGTAAAAATAATATTTTTGTGAAGTAAACAAAGGAAATGTAAAGTGGATTTTTTTTTGACAATGTCTTTTATTAGATTGCTATTATATTTAGGTTAAGGATTATATTTGTATATATGAGTGCTTAGGTTGATTTCTTTCTGAAAGAAAAAGAGATTAGAGAACAGAGAGTGAAAAGAAGAATAATATGGTTTGACTATTGTGGAAATTGAAAAGAAAAGAAAAGAGATGTTAAAAATGAAAATGAATTATAGTTTTCTTTCGTGAATAATTTAATTAAGCACTAAGGTAATTAAAGGCTGATATAGAGTAATCAGTGATAGATGATAAATGATTATAGAAGTCAAAGATAGACTGTCTTTGTTAATGTGGAAATTTTCTGAATAATAGTAGTGCTTAATTAGTAATATAAATTGTTTTCCGGAAACAAGTTTATATCGTTTATATATTGAGGGAAAAAAAGGAGGTTATTAGTTCATTATATATTTATTTTGAAGGTTATTTTATAATATATTTTTCATACATATTGGTTGTTATTGTTATATGTGGTTTTTCTGAAATCGTTGCAACGTGGGAATTTATGAATTTATGATGATTTTGTTATAGGGACCTTGTTGAGTCGCCTTTTGGATGGACCTCACGGAGAGTTATTGGTTGTGCCCGATACTCGCTATTCTTCACTTGATTTAATTCTAGATACATGTTACTTAAGAGTACAGTATTGTGAAGCCGTTTTCATGACTTGGTTCTGTATTGCAATACGAGAATTCAACTCAGGGGTCATAGTTATATTGTGTTGTTTTTGAGAATCTTACGTTGAGACCAGCCAGAGATATGAATAACGCTCTTGGTGGTAGAATAAGTTATGTTATATTTTCATTAATTGTCATTTTGATTATTTTATAGTGTATTAACTCTATATTTCTCCTCAGATATATAAATTTAAATAATTGTAATAAAAATAACAGCATGGATAAGAGATTTGACGCAATTTTTGGCACTCAAGGGAAAGAAAACCAAGAGGAAAAAATCATTTTTCCAGATGTCTTCTTTAGGAAGATGTTACAAACTGTAAGAAATGGGGTCAGTTGGCCTGTGAATTTAGAAATGCTTATCGAAAATCAAGTATACCCAATAGTAGATAAGATCATCGAACCTTCTTATTTTCAAGGTAAGGAGACACATTTGTCAATCATTAATCTATACAAGGAAAATGTCGCGAGTGTTCAAATGGAAGATCTGCTATTTCGACTCCATAAGATTTTCAAGATTACTCCGTTCAAGTTCAACATTTTAATCGAACACAGTGATCACAGATTCCAGAAAGTAATTAAGGATATGGACACTAGGCAGTTGGAATTGAGCGTTAGAAGTCAGGTTTGGTGGAGAATTATATTCTCCAACCAGGGTTATAAAAACAAGTATTTGTACAAAATGCAAAGGAATATCTTCATCTGTAGAACAAAGGAAATAAAGAGAGTCGCAAATAAGAAACCTTGGATGAAAGATTTAGTTAACAAAGAAACAAAGAAGATGTCTTATAGAAAGAAGTCAATCAATAATATTCAGAGTACAACCCGAAAGATCTCAGAGTTGGAAGGAACTGTTTCCATGTCCTCTACTTCCCATAAAACTTCTTCTCCTTCTGCATCCCTTCTTGTTTCTTCTTCAACCTTTTCTACATCTTCCCCTTTTCCTTCATCTTCTGAGTTAACTACTGTTTCACCTTTAAAAGATGTGACTGGAGAATTTGCTCCTTTAATGAATACTACTCAAGTGCTATTAGAAGATTTGTACTTAAGTGATGATGAGTTGGAATAGTTGTTTTATTTTTTTTTTTTTTTGACGAAGTTCTTGACAGAATGAATTCTTTAGGAGTTATTAAATATTATTTTTGATATCTCATACTCGTTGATTAACAGTTGTTGCTTATTGGAGAATAATCGATGTTGTTTTAGACGATCAGAGAGAGAGAGAGAGGAGAGCAATTTTTTTTTGTTGACATTAAAATTGTAATTATGAGTTTTTTTTCTTCTACCTTAATTAAGTTAAGGTTTAAAAATGAAAACATTTTTTTTAGAGAATATAGAATCTGGCGTTGGGGGTATGTAAAAGGTTAAATAATTATATATTATCTGTAAAAAAAACGTTTGAAACGACATTTTAAACAAAGACGCAGTTTCGTTATTCGGAAGAGTTTTTTTTCAAGAAAATGGTTCTATTCGGACAATCTTTGTACATTAATATTTATTAGTTAAATATGTTTTTGTTACAATGTATATGTATCCTTTTATAGATATATATATAATACATCATTTAAGAGTATAAAAAGTATATTATAATGTCTAAATATTTTAGGAAGAACATTAGAAGCTTAGCGACCGTCTAGAAACTTTAAAATTATCGTTTAGTTTAGTCACCCTTAATCTAACGGGAATAATTGTAATTTAACTAGAAAGTTATGGAATATTTTTATATTTTTAAAATGATTAAGAAAAGTAATAGTAATTCTTTAGTAATTGTAAAATATTTATTTAGCTTAGTTTCTAAAAGGACGCCTTTAAATTTGAGAGAGAAAGACTTTTTTCACAAATAGTTCAAAAAGCGTTTAACTGCATTTTTATATATATTTTATATATATTAATTTATTTTTTAATTTTATTATTATAAATTATGTTATAAGAGGTTTCTATTTATATATAACGCTTTATTATAAATGTTTGTATTGCTTTGTAATAAATTGATGAAATCCCCTTTAAATCAGCCTTTAAAGCCGTTTTTGTTCCGCGTGTAAAAATTGCTAAATTCTACGAATGCAAGTTTTTGTCTATAGAATATTTAATTGTTTTTATCTTTTAAATATCTTTTTCCATCATTATCATTTTTAATGGCGAAACTCTTAAGAAAAGTTGTGATTTTTATTGTAAAGAATTTATTAAAATACAGTAAAAGTCATTATTAAGCCTATATTTTATAATATTTCATTATTTGTTAACATAATTATCTTGAGAAATAATTTAGTTAGCCCTCTTAAAAAGGAATGTATTTAGTCTAATAAGTTTTGTCTATGAATTATTTTTGAGAAGACTATTGAAGAAGAGGACACGCTTTTGTATCATTTTTGATGGAGAACAAACATCAGAAGACGAGAGAGGTATATCCCACCTTGAATTCAGACGTCGTGGAGAAGAACTGCTGTAGGAGCAGTTTAAACTAAAAACTTGCTTGGAATAAGCTGGTTTCCTCTACCTGGAATAGGTTGAGCCGAATGACTGTGATAGTCTTTCGTTAGGAAAAGAACAGCTGTTGTAGGAACAGTTGAATTGGAACTTGCTTGGTAGTTAGCTTGTTTCTTTACCTGGTAATGGGCTGTCTCGAATGACTGTAGTTGTCTTTCGATAATTAGATAGATTGAGTGGAAATATTCTTTCTAACAAGTACATGGTAATATGTTCTTGATTATATGAAGTGCATGTTAATTTGCTCTTCCTTGAGGTGTTGCATGGGAATGTGCTTCACAGTTGTAGCTTAACGAACGATAGAACCTTTTAACGTAACTCCGAAGATAGCCTTTTTATATATGCTATTATTTTTTTGTAATTAATTATTTTTATTATTATAGTAAATTTAAGAAAATCCAATTTTTTTTGCCACGCTATTGAGTTCTAGTTTACATCTTTATTTTTATTTATATTTTAAAAAATATTTATTATAATATATATATATATATATATATATATATATATATATATATATATATATATATATATATATATATATATATATATATATATATATATATATATATATATATATATATATTATATAAATATATATAATATATTTTTTATTAATATATATTTATAATAAAAATTATTTATATATATATATATATATATATATTATATATATATATATATATATATATATATATATATATATATATATATATATATATATATATATATATATATATATATATATTATATATATATATATATATATATATATATATATATATATATAATATTATATATATATATATATATATATATATATATATATATATATATATATAATATATAATATATATATATAAAAATCAGTGAAATTCCAAAGTTTAGTTGGAAACTCCTAAAAATTAGACCTTCTTCTTCTTTAGTCTTATAGGAAGTAGCGATATTTCTTACGGAATGAATACCGAAACCCTTAAATTATGTAAAGAATTTGGATTAATAGGAAGAGAAGTTAATGAACTCTTTAAAGAAAGAGCAGCTGAAGCCGAAAAAGTTAGAGATTTTGAATTAAAAAAAATTGAATTACAAGCGCAATCGGGAATATCAAATGATAAACCGCTTCGAATGACTTCAAAGTTAAAGCTCCGAAATTAAACTCTTTTATCGACGGTAAAGATAATATAAATAACTTTCTTGAACGTTTTGCTCGAAACAACGAATGGAATCCACGGAGCTGGAGTACCTATTTTGGTGCTTTACTTACAGGGAGAGCCCTTGAGGCATATACACGGATATCGCGCCAAGAAGCCGAAGATTACCCAAAATTGAGGCAAGCCTTGTTAAACAGATTTAATTACACTGAAGATGGATATAAAAAATTATTCAAAGAAAGCAAACCTGAAATAGATGAAAGTCCAGCCCAGTACATTGAGAGATTTGGAGCATATCTTAATAAATGGGTCGAATTAGCGAACGTTCAAAAATCATATGAAGGATTGAGGGAGCTCTGTATTGTTGAACAATTCACGTACTCTTGCCCGAAAGAGTTTTCAGTATTTTTACGAGATCTGTCAAAAACTTGCATAACCTAGCAAATGAAGCAGAAAGCTATTTACATGCCCACGGACGCAGCTTGTCGGCAAAAACTAACGTAATAACTGACGCGAGGCGAAGTAACAACGAGCAATATCCTCCCCAGAACAAGAATAGTAGAATGATTACATGTTTTAATTGCCACCGCGATGGACACACCTCCCGTGAATGTAAATACAGGGAGAACAATAAAAAGAACAGGGACTACCAATACCGTAGGAAAGATTATAAACAGGGCTAAGATACGACCAAACGAGACACAACGCTAAAGAATATTTTCGAGTGGCAGCAGCAGAAACAGATACCAAAGGTGCCCAGAATGAGGTTAAAATTCATCGTCGTTTGCTCGAGGTGCATGGAACGGACACTGAACGGACACTATGGGAGTTAGCAATGTTCGCCAGTGGGTCCGTAATGTCGATTTATGCTGAAAAGTATCCGTTCCATTAGTGACCACTGACTATCATGCTCTCATTGACATTATTCTGGTAAATCGATGAAGTAAACAGTCCGAAATTGCTTCCATGCTTGCAATTTCGAAAGGGTGTGTTAAAGTAATAATTGCAGATTGAAAGTATCGAAAAATTTGAACGCGTTGGATGTCAAGGCAGCTGACAGAAGATATGAGGGATCAACGGGCCGATATTGCTAGTAGAATTCTAAACTGTTATCGTCAAGAGGGCAATCAATTTCTTCAAAATACTGAAACGGGAAACGAAATATGGGTCTACCACTATGATCCAGAAAGAAATCGAGTCTGTGGAATTCAGACACCCATGCTCACCTGATGTACGAAAATTTAAGATTCAATCCTTGCCTCATAAACTCATGCTAACAGCATTCTATATGGAGGGTTTCATTTACTAGGAATATCTGCCGAAGGGTTTGACTGTAAACTCCTATCGTTATTGTGAAGCTTTCCAGAAATTGAAGAGCCGCATCAATCGAATAAGACCAAACAGTACCGTTTTCCTCCAGAAACATGACAATGGTCGACAACATTGCTGTGCCCATAAGCTTCAACGCTTGCATTTCGTGGTCATTGTTCACCCCGCCCTACAGTCCTGATCTGGCCCAGTGATTTTCACTTTTCAAATTTAAATGAGTCTCCGGGGAGTGATGAGAAAAAAGCAGTGGCAAACTAGTTCCAGAAAACAGATTAAGACGTCTTTTCAACCGATTTCGAGAAGTGGGTTCAACGTTTGCTGAAATGTATTGATGTTAGAGATTATATTGAAAATATTTTGTTCATTGAATAAATCTTTGACCTTCTTTCAGTCTTTGTTTCATCCTTATCTACATATTAGAGATAAGGTAATGAACAAAAAATTAATATATATATATATATATATTATATATATATATATATATTATATATATATATATATATATATATATATATATATATTTTTATTTTGGGTGGACATTACATTTTTAAATACTCATTAAATTCATTTGATACTTTACATTAAGAAGTTTAAAAAAATTTTTTATTTTGCAATAAACTTATTTTAATATATATTATATATATATATATATATATATATATATATATATATATATATATATATATATATATATATATATATATATATAATATATATATATATATTAGGCCTACATTTACCCTTCAAGTCGGTTAGGTCAAGTCAAACTAATCTGTTAGGAAAAAAATGAAAGACAAAAACCATATAATTTATAAAATATACTCCCGCCAAATTGGCGAGAGCTTCACAAATATTTCAACCTGTCCGATTTTTCTTACTACCACTGGCTTTATTTTAATATTTCGCGTGTCGATTTGAAATGAGAAAGGTCTTTTACTTTATTTATTAATATATAATATATATAATAATATATATATATATATATATATATATATATATATATATATATATATATATATATATAGGGCATTTCATAGAACCGTTGTCATTTTATCGTGATATTAAAAAAAAAAAAAAACGTTGGTAATCGTGAGTAATAAAGCTGCCAACGTTCTCCAGAACATATTAACCTAAATACATAGATGAAATTATCGTAATACTATTGATGTTATAGTGAAAAACGTAAAGGTATGGCGAACGATGTCTACGGAGAGCTGTACCCCCGAACCGTTATGATAAAATATATCACAAAAATCTGACATAAGAAACTGAATTTACATATCCACAAACGAAAACAATATGAAACTGAAGCAAAAGACTCCTAGTCTTGCTGTCACGTGACTTTGGAATACCAAACTCGAAAGAAAAAAAACTTGGTTCTGTAAAACAAACGTTATATATATATATATAATATATATATATATATATATATATATATATATATATATATATATATATATATATATATATATATATATATATATATATATATAGTATTAGTGATAGCATCCCGCATCCGCATTTTCGAAAATTCAATATCCGCATCCGCACTTTGAAATTCAACATCCGCATCCGCACTTGACAAAAATTCAATATTCGCATCCGCAAATGAGAAAATATGACATGCGATCAATCATTAATTATATATATATATATATATATATATATATATATATATATATATATATATATATATATATATATATATATATATTATATATATATATATATATATATATATATATGCGAATTGTACATCAAGAGTGAAGGTGAAGAGGGAACTATTGGACTGGTTTAGCATAGGAGTGGTATTGAGACAGGTGTGTAATGTCGCCATGTTATTTAATCCATTAATGGATTGTGTATTTAGAGAAATGAAGAGAGAAGGGAAGGGTATTAGGTTGAGAAATATGGAGGGTGAATGGAATGTTTTACTTTTTCCAGATGATGCGTTGTTGGTGGCAGAATCTGGAGAAAAGTTGAGAATACTTGTGAGAGAGTTTGTGGGGAAATGTTCTAACATGAGATTGAAAGTTATTCCAGCGAAGAGTAAAGTTATCAGTATTGGAGGTGAGGATGAGGAGATGTAGAGGGAAGAATGGGGGGGGGTGTAGAAGTGGGGAGATGGAAACTTGTGGAGGTCGATGAATTCAAATATCTAGGAATGTTGGTTGAAGGTAAGGGTGGGAAGGAAAAAGAAATAAAGAATAGAGTGCTCGAGGGAATGAAAGTGTTGGAGGGCCTAAGAGAAGTATGGAGGAAGGGGAAAATTTCGAAAGAAATAAAGATAAGAAAGTTTGAATGTATGTGTTTACATCCTGTATTGTATGGGTGTGAAACAAGGATGATAAATGTTCTGGCGAGGAAAAGTTTGAATGTCTTTGAGATTAAAGGTTTGCGAGAGATAGGTAAATTGAGAAAGATTTATAGGATTAGAAATGAAAGAATAAGGGAGATGTGTAAATGAAAGAGAGGTGTAGTTGACAGAGCGGAGGAAGGTGTGCTAAAATGGTTTAGACATATGTGTAGAATGAATGAGGACAGAATGGTGGGCAAGGTACTTAGATCCGAGGTGCATGGGTTAGGGGAAAGGGAAGGCCAAAGTGGAGATGGATGGATGGAGTGAGAGAGATTTTGTGTGGAAGGAATTTGAGTTTAGAAGAGGGTAGAAGACTTGCGGAGAACAGAGTGAGATGGAGGGCGGTGGTGAAAGGGGTTGAAAGGTAAGAATGGGTATGTTTGTAAGGGAATTGTGGAGGGCACCACCCCACGAAAGTGGGAAAGGTGATATATATATATATATATATATATATATATATATATATATATATATATATATATATATATATATATATATATATATATATTATATATATATATATATATATATGCATCATCATGCATCAAAAATTAACATCCGCATCCGCATTCGCACTTTTCAAAAATTCAACATCCGCATCCGCATTTTCGAAAATTCAACATCCGCATCCGCACATTCGAAAATTCAACATCCGCATCCGCAAAATTCAACATCCGCATCCGCATCCGCATCCGCAAATTAGAAAAAATGACATCCGATCCATCACTATATATATATATATATATATATATATATATATATATATATATATATATATATATATATATATATATATATATATATATATATATATATATATATATATATATATATATGCAAGTTTACTTCTTCACAACATTTAATTTTTATTAAAGAATTTATGGATTCGGACAAGTTATTGTTTAAATTTATATTGTGAAGCTCCAAATGATTTAATATATATTTCAAATTTAGTTTATTTATTGAGTGAATAGGAAGCAAAGTTTAAGTGTGCTTTTTATTGCGTGTATAAAAAGTAAATTTGTATTTTTATACATTTATAAAAAGAGAAATGTCTTACTTATTCAATTTAATAACATTTCCTGAGCATTAACAAGTGAAATGAAAGTCTGTAATATTTTTCAAGACTTCAACGTTATTCCAAAAATTAAATTATGTAAAAATAATCACTGCATGAACTTAAAATCAAGGTTTGGAGGTAACTGTATTGTTTAGCAATGCAGCAAAAAGAGCTGTAGGTGTGAATTTTCAGTTCGTAAAGATACATGGTTGGAAGGTTTGAAATTGCCTTTAAGAAGCCTTCTTTGTTTTATTTTTTGTTGGTGCAAAGAACAAACGTCTATAAAGTTCTGCAAAGAGGAACTAAATATTAGTCGCAACACAACAGTTGATTATAACAACCTTCTGCGTGAGGTTTGCTTGTTTGTTTTTTAATATTTTCTTTAAAGGTAACATTTGATTTATGCTACGTTTGGTTAGTTATGTTACTTTACATAAAGTTTGATTAGGCTAAGTTACGTTACGTTAGATTAAGTTTGGTGTAGGCTAGGTTAGGTTAGGTTAGGTTGAGTTAGGTTAGTTAGGTTAGATTAACTTAGGTTATGTTAGGTTTAATTGATAATTTATCCCACCATTTATTTAATTTTTAATTTTTTTCAGGTGTGTGCTTCTCACGTTATTCATGTTGACAATACTATCGGTGGTGAAACTATGGAAGTAGAAATTGACGAAACATACTTTAGCAAGAGAAAAAATAATAAAGGAAGTTCTTCCAGAACAGTGGGTTTTTGGAGGAGTATGCAGACAGACGAAAGAGGTATTTTTATTTGCTATTCCGAACAGAAGAGAAGAAACACTCATCGAATGCATAAGATAAAGTGAAACCTAAAACGACAATTATTTCAGATTGCTTTGCATCTTATAAATATATTGAAAAAAATCCTGGTTTCGAATACAAACGAATACAAAAATTTTGTTGATTCGCATTCATTTGCGCATACGCAAAATATTGAAAACAATTAGCTTTTATTGAAACAAAGATATAAAAAACATTGTGGCACGCAGACATATGTTGGAATCGTGCTTGTGCGAATTTGCTTGGAGGCGAAAATTTCAAAGCCAAGATTTATTTAAAAGCATATTAAAATGCATCTCCGAGTTTAAAACAATTTAAATATTTATTTATTTATTACAAGGATGTATTTTTTTTATAAAGGCTCAAAAGAATTGTTTTATTTACATTGTAACTTTTTTGGACTTCACAATAGATTTTATAGATTAATTTTGAATGATTATTCCTAATTTTTTGTTTTAAGTTGAAGCCAATATTGTTGTTCGATTCCTATCATTTGTAATAAAAATTAAAATGTGATTATGAATTGAACAAGCTCCTATATATATATACATATATATATAATATATATATATATATATATATATATATATATAATATATATATATATATATATAAATATATATATATATATATAACTATAACTTGTTATAACTAAATGACCTAACTTATTATAACTAATATATTGCTACATCAATAAATAATTAATGTTATAGGCCTAATCGACATTTTTTCATTGCGTTTATTCTTCATTTTAATGTATCTGAAATGAAATGAAATGAAAATACCATATATATATAAATTATATATATATATATATATATATATATATATATATATATATATATATATATATATATATATATATATATATATATATATATATAGGGTTGAAAAAAATGAATTTTTCGAGTATCGAATTCTAATAGGGCTCAAAAGTTGCATATTTGCATGCTAATCAATGAAAGCTAATGAAAAAATCATAGGTTAGATCTTCAGTTCTCGAAAAGGGTCAAAAGTTTTTTAAAAAATGACCAAAAAAAAATTTATTATTTCGCTTAAATCATCATACAGGCTACATATTTTGGTGTGTAATAGCCTCTAAGAAATTCATTTTGATGTGTGATAATAGGAAAAATATTTTTAAAAATCATACGCTTCGTCTGGAGCGCATTAGGGCTAAAATTTTCAAACATTTGTGAAAAATCGGGGTTTTTACAGTTTTAAAAATATACGCAGTATTTTACTAAATCTAATAAATGAGATAACCAATGCGTATTGTTTATGATTGCAATCTAAATAGCAATTAAACTTGGTTATTTTAGTTATTCTGACCGTGATGTGATCTATTGACTACTGGTACAAGGCGAACATCAAACAAACTTGTCGGGACAAGCCTCCCCACTCTTTCGGCCTATGCTTGTAGTTTGTCATAGAGTTACAGCTCCTATCGCTTCCATCGTTTTTCCTGGTCTTGGAATAATTTCTGGTAATGTATAAAAGCAAGATAAGAGAAAAATAGAAGACACGACATGAAGGCTATGGAATATATGGACCGGCCCATAGTAACAATTTCTACTTTGATGGTTAGAGAATATAATACTCTTTCAAAGGAGCCAAAATAAACAGAAGAGTATGGAAAGAGGGGCACATTAGCGTGACTCGTAAGCCTGGTGGGCAATATCTTTAGGTCACATCACACCGGCGAGTGGAACCGGTAGTGAAATAGTCAATTAGATCCTTAAGTACCTGGAAGATAAATGGTATTGACATTAAAGAACTGAAAAAGATTGGTTGCGATGGCCCAGCAACAAACACAATGTGGAAAAATGGTGTTATCCTCATCATAGAGGATAAAATTTAGCACCCATTGCTGTGGTTCATTTCCTTACTTTACTTCAACGACCTACAATTCAGACATTTATTTGGATACTTGGAGACAACGGGACTAGAGTTATTCTCCGAGAAAATCGTCAAGTTCCTGAGTGTGAGAAACTACCAGTTATAAATTTGAATTACATGAAATCAATGTAAATAAACTGATCTTAGAAAAGACCAACAGTACTTTCTGGATATTGTCAGAGCATCCAGACAGGACAACGTGCTCCAGATCTGGCTGCAAGATATCCTGGACCTCTGTTAATCCCGATGGTTGACATGTGCAAACCGGGTCTTACGGTTGTTAATTTAATAAACAAGTCCAACAAACGAACTAAAGATGCTTGTAAACTACATTGTGAAGACATATGCTCCTGTCAGAAATATGGTCCAAAA
>SEYY01008194.1:2500-5000 GCA_009176605.1 Armadillidium nasatum
TATATATATATATATATATATATATATATATATATATATATATATATATATATATATATATATATATATATATATATATATATATATATTATAATTATTAATATTATATTAATTAAAATTATAAAAAAAGCTATGAATTAAATTTCAAAAAAAAAAATTTTAAAATTATTATTATTATTATTATTATTTATTTCAGGAACTTAAATTATTTTATATAATTTTCACAGATACAATATTAGTTGAATTGTAAAACTGCTAGCAACAATACAATTGAGTCCAGAGATACTGAAGAGAAAAGTATTTTATTAATCAAGCTAGAATGGTTGACTGCACTAAAAAAAATTGTCCTAACGAATCGTTGGGACAAGTGGTGAAAAATGTCACAACAAATTTTATCAGTTATTTTTTTATTAGAAAATAAATCGGTGAAGCGACTTTCTTAAACTTAGCATGTCTTTTCACTAGTGAAAATTTTATTGACATTTTTGACACTTGTCCCAACGATTCGTTAGGACAATTTTTGCAGTGTGTGCAACGAAAGATTGCAAGTGGCAACAATCTTAATTTGTGAGAATTATATTTGAAGTTTTTGGGTTCCAAAGAGTGATCATGAATAGAAATGTAATAAGTTTGTAAAAAAAAATTTATTCGTAAGTTTTTAATAGTAAATATTCATAGTAAAAAGTAGCATTCAAAATGAAGAAATTTTGAGTTCTGTGGTAACTCAATTTGGTTTAAGAAAACTAATTTGAGGAGTGTGTGATCTATTAAAAAGTACAATAAAAAGTACAATAAAAGTACAATAAAATAAAATTGCTTACAAAAGAAAAATGGTTATTGTAAAAGTAAATATAAAAAAGGAGACTTTCTCAAATACATTTTAGTGATAATCACTTTAAAATAGAAAGAAAAGGGTATCGATTTTCCTACTGACCTTTTTATATTTGTAATTATTTGTATCTAGTAGGAAAATCGAACTCATGATATATAGGAACGATATATCGATTATAACGGGATCATTTCTGCTCGTATATGCCCGTATACATATGAGCCATATTTTAGCGAGACGCTTAACAATAATCCTATCTATATGTGCTAAAAACTACTTATTAACCTTTAAAATAAAATATTACAGAACAGGAAAAATTTTTTAAAAATATTACATGCCATAAAACAATAAAACAATGAAGTACGTTGGATTGCCAATTTAATTAAGATAAAAGTGACAAAGAGCTCTTTTGTTAAAATCGCAGAAGGAGTCATCTAGTTTCCCTTTGTACATATTCCCACAGGTAAGAGCCAAATCATCATTATTGGGTTCACCTTTTTCCCAAACGAAACTTGTTTTACTGAGGATGCTTCCAGTCACCCAAAGGAAGTCACTATCTGAACCATTTCGAAAGGCGCCAACGCATATTGTGGTGTTGTATTCTGAAATATTAATAATCATTAATTCAATAATTTAAAAAATTAGGAAAAAAATATGTTAGACTGACCTTTATAATTCATTATGGCTAAATAACAGTTCTCTTTCGACTCTCACTAACACAGACGCAGAAAACGTCTTCAGAATATATTCAACCTTAAGCGTAGAGTGCTTACAGGCATGTCTGATTGGTTTCCGCACACACTATACCTTATACATCTAAACACTTTGCTTTAAAACGATAAAAATAGGCCACATTACATGTAACCTCGAAGATGTGTTAGATTGGAGAGTTTCAAGATAGTCATTCACCTATTGTATTTACTCTCTCTCTCTCTCTCTCTCTCTCTCTCTCTCTCTCTCTCTCCTCTCTCTCTCTCTCTCTCTCTCTCTCTCTCTCTCTCTCTCTCTCTCTCTCTCTCTCTCTCTCTCTCTCTCTCTCTCTCTCTCTCTCTCTCTCTCTCTCTCTCTCTCTCTCTCTCTTTGAAGAAGCAAGCTTTCGTTTTCTTTGTATATTTTTACATTTTTAGTTATTTATCAAATGATTATTTAATTAATAAGTATAAAATAAAGAAAAAAATTGGAAAAATAATGAATAAAAAAATAAATAAATTATAATAAAATTAATTTAATATGTTAAATGATAATAATAGCAAAAATAAAGTAAATAAAAATAAGTATAAGGAAATGTATCTTAAAATATTGAGGAAAAATTATAATTATTAGATATTTAAAGTTACAAATATTTTTTTTTATTGTTTGAAATTTTAAATAGAGGAAATTATTTTTAATTTTCAATTTGCAAAATTTTTAAATATTTTAAATAGCCGAGATTATTTTAAATTTTAAATAGCCGAAATCTTTTTAAATTTTAAATAGACGAAATTATTTTAAATTTTATATAGTCGGAATTATTTTAAATTTTAAATAGACAAAATAATTTTAAAATTTAAATAACAGAAATTTTTAAAAATTAAAAAAAAAAAAAAATTATTTTAAATTTTAAATAGACGAAATTATTTTAAATTTTAAATAACCAAAATCATTTAAATTGCCGAAATTATTTTAAATTTT
>SEYY01008194.1:15000-25917 GCA_009176605.1 Armadillidium nasatum
AAAAAAAAAAAATTCAAAATTTAAATTTTTTTTTTTTATTTTCAAAATTTAAAGTTTTTGTACCCATTGGACTTGAACCCAGTATATTTAGAACATATTCATCACTTAATATGAAAATCAAATATTTTTTGAGATTTTTCAATTTTCTTATATATATAGATATATATAATATATATATATATATATATATATATATATATATATATATATATATATATATATATATATATATATATATATATATATATATATATATATATATATATATATATATATATATATATATATATATATATATATATATATATATATATATATATTATAATATATATATATATTATTATATATTATTATATATTATTATTATATATTATTATATATATTATATTATTATTATTATTATTATTATTATTATTATTATTATTATTATTATTATTATTATTATTATTATTATTATTATTATTATTATTATTATTATTATTATTATTATTATTATTATTATTATTATTATTATTATTATTATTATTATTATTTTAATTATCAAAACATGTAGAGTACACGATTTTGTATATGTAATTTGTAACTGAAAAAAAAAAATAAATTTAAATTATTATTATTATTATTATTATTATTATTATTATTATTATTATTATTAATTAAGTTTTAAATACATTAAAAAGATTAATTTTAATTCCTATAAAATTGGCAAAGAGCTTTTTTCATTACGAAGCAGTCGCTGTCGTCTAGTTGACCGTTGTATATATTTCCACATACAACAGGATTGCCATCGTTGTTTGGTTCGTTTACTAGCCAGAGAAAACTTGTTCTACTGAGAGTGTTCCCATTCAACCATTTGAAGTCACTTGATGTACCATTTCGAATGAGTCCCACGTAAAAATCATTGGAGTAATCTGAAATTTTTTTTAAAAAGTAATATTAGTTTAAAATTTTAAGTTTGAATTTGAAATGATGGAATATTTTTACAGAGGCAACAGAAGGCAACAAGTAGAATGTGGCATGCAACATTGAAGCTTTTCAACAAACATTTTGAAAGTTAAGATTCTATCGGGAAATCAGTTGAATGTTGAACGGCAACGAACGTTGCTTAATTAAATGTTGCATGTTAAAAAATATTTATTTATTTATTTTTTTTTTTTGCATACTACAAAACTGTTTTAATTTGTTTAAATTTATAAAAGTTTTTTAAAAATTTGTAAAATTTTTTTTACATTCGCATGAAATTTTGTTGTTACTATTTTCATGAGCAAAATATTCTGCAAATAATAATAATATAATAATAATAATAATAATAATAATAATAATAATAATAATATATATATATATATATATATAATATATATATATATATATATATATATATATATATATATATATATATATATATATATATATATATATATATATATATATATATATATATATATATATATATATATATATATCGCACATGTGTGTATGTATGTATGTACTGCGAAAGATGTATCTTGTACACAATCACTCCCATGTAAGTTACTGCTTTTCAGTGTATGGAACAATATACAAAGCTAACACATTAAATTTTAACAATGCAAACTCTCATAATGGTTTTATTTAGAGGCTATGAAGATTTTACAGTCATACACAACCTCTATTCAAAAAACTCAAAATATAGCAATTTGATCACCTTCTAAATCTCTCTCTCTCTCTCTCTCTCTCTCTCTCTCTCTCTCTCTCTCTCTCTCTCTCTCTCTCTCTCTCTCTCTCTCTATATATAAAAAAAAGAGTAAAAAAAAAAATTGAACCACAATAGCACCTGCGAGTTCCTAAGAAAAAAAACCCGTCTAAATAATCAGACAGAATTAGATATTAATGAGTGAAATAACACCAATCTAATCTAAAGCCTTTCTGAAGCCTAACTAAAGCACGACAAACAATAAATTACATGTTTTACGGTGCGAAAATTTGCAGGATGATGATAAAAAAAAAAAAAAAAAAAAAAAAAAAAAAAAAAAAAAAAAAAAAGCGAATGATGAAAAAATAAAAAAAATTATATAAATTCGTATTAAATTATCATCATTATTTTTATTTATTATTATTATTATTAGTAGTAGTAGTAGTAGTAATAGAAAAAAAAAATTATTCTTTCTACTATTATCATGGGTAGCATTTTGACTATTTTTACTTATTTTTGGTGTATTTGTTACTAATAATTTCTCTTATTGATATCGATATTGTATCAATAATACCTAAATATTTATAATTATAGTAATTATAAATAAATAATTATATTAATATTCTCTCGTGATTATCTTTATTAATATTCGTCCAATAAAAGTTCTAATAGCGATATATTCATTTACAAAAATAACGAATGCTATTAGTATTCATATAATAATATATATATATATATATATATATATATATATATATATATATATATATATATATATATATATATATATATATATATATATATATATATATATATATATATATATATATATATATATATATATATTATATTATATATTATATATTATTATTATTATTATTATTATTATTATTATTATTATTATTATTATTATTATTATTATTATTATTATTATTATTATTATTATTATTATTATTATTATTATCATTATTATTCTGATTCTCTCTCTTCTCTCTCTCTCTCTCTCTCTCTCTCTCTCTCTCTCTCTCTCTCTCTCTCTCTCTCTCTCTTACAAAAAAAAGTACAAAAAGTGAACCATAATTACTGCTTTAATATATTATTATTATTATTATTATTATTATTATTATTATTATTATTATTATTATTTTTATGTTTTTATTATTATTATTATTATTATTATTATTATTATTATTATTTTTGATAATGTTTTTTTTTTTTTATTTTTACATTTTTATTTTTTTAAGGGTAACTAAAAAAAAAAAATCTTGTTAAACAAATTGCCTCAAACCTTCTTGTAAAACTTGTAAATTCGTTTTCCGTTTCAAAACGTTCAAAATTTATGAGACTCCCTCCATCATCTTTGGCATTTTTGAACGGCATCCGTAAATGTTGGTACTTCAGCCGTTATCCAGACGCAACCAGCAATGCTGTGACGAATTGCTGTACTTGGAAGTATTTTGTACGCTTTTGGAAGAAGAAAAATAATATTTGGATTAAAAAAAATATTGGGACTTAACTGTATTATATATATATATATATATATATATATATATATATATATATATATATATATATATATATATATATATATATATATATATATATATATATATATATATATATATATATATATATATATATATATATAGAGAGAGAGAGAGAAGAGAGAGAGAGAGAGAGAGAGAGAGAGAGAGAGAGAGAGAGAGAGAGAGAGAGAGAGAGAGAGAGAGAGAGAGAGAGAGAGAGAGAGAGAACTAAATTTTTTTTTTACTTACAAAAATAATTATTTAATTAATTTTATTTTTTGTTTAAAATTTAAATTTATAAATTTATTGTTTTAAATTTAAAATTACCTCTAAAATTGACGAAGGAATAAAAAGTTAGGAGATCAGAACTGTCTGACATATCTGAAGTAACTTGACACAGGTCAAGGTCAACCATCCTGCAAAGTCCTTCTTCAAAGTTAAAACTGTTTATTCCTTTTACTTTATTTGCAATAAAAGCACAGAACAGACTCGAATAGGATGATACAGAATGTATAACAGGAATTTCATTCTCAAAAACAGACCTTTTCACTCTGACTGATATCCAGTATTTACCATCTGTCATCTTTGGATATATATATATATATATATATATATATATATATATATATATATATATATATATATATATATATATATATATATATATATATATATATATATATATATATATATATATATATATATATATATATATATATATATATATATATATATATATATATATATATATATATATATATATATATATATATATATATATATATATATATATATATATATATATATATATATATATATATATATATATATATATATATATATATATATATATATATATATATATATATATATATATATATATATATATATATATATATATATATATTATTACCTGTATTGTGAGTGTTGGCGTGAGTAATTTGAGTAGCAGTGTTTTTATTAATATAATTTTCATTTTTATTTTCTTCTGAAAAGAATTGATTAAATAAATATTAGAATGATTTTTTTTTTTCAAATTTTACTTTTTTTTTTATTTTATTTTAAATAATTTTTTTCCTTTTTTAAGTTTCAACCAAAGCAAAACAATACTTAGTACTTTAGGAGATAATAATTAATAATGATATAATTATAATAATAATAACAATAAAAATAATAATAGTAATTATAATAATAATAAATAATTAATTATAATAATAATAATATAATAATAATAATAATAATAATAATAATAATAATAATAATAATAAGAAGAAGAAGAAGAAGAAGAAGAATAATGATAATAAGCAAGATAAAATAATAATAATAATAATAATAATAATAATAATAATAATAATAATAATAATAATAATAATAATAATAATAATAATAATAATAATAATGATAATAATAATGAATAATAATAATAATAATAATAATAATAATAATAATAATAATAATAATAATAATAATAATAATAATAATAATAAATAATAATAATAATATAATAATAATAATAATAATAATAATAATAATAATAATAATAATAATAATAATAATAATAATAATAATAATAATAATAATAATAATAATAATAATATAATAAATAAATAATAATAATAATAATAATAATAATAATAATAATAATAATAATAATAATAATAATAATAATAATAATAATAATAATAATAATAATAATAATAATAATAATAATAATAATAATAATAAATAATAATAATAATAATAATAATTAAAAAATAATAATAAATAGATAATAAGAATAATATATATATATATTATATATATATATATATATATATATATATATATATATATTATATATATATATATATATATATATATATATATATATATATATATATATATATATATATATATATATATCCCATGGGCAAAGGCCGGAGGCCTACTAAATTTCCACCAGAGTTGGGAAATTATTATCATGGTCGATGGTGGCCGACGTGTCTAGATACACGGCGTTTGAAAGTATGCAAGTCAAAGGAAGTTGGGAAAACACATAAAGGGAGTGTGTCCCAGACTTTACCAGTAGAGTATATGTAAGACTGAGCATAGCGGTTAAGTCTGGGGTCGGAGAGTTGGACAGAGAAAGGATGAGAATGTGTAGAAAGACGTGTCGCATGAGCTCTTCTCAATGGAGGAGGTATGCGACGAGAGAGTTCAGAAGAGCAGTGTCCATTGTAATAGCGATAGTAAAGAGAGAGTGACGCAACAATTCGACGAGCAGAAAAGAGATTGAAGAGAGTTAGTAAGAGCAGGAGAGTTGATGAGACGAAAAGCCCTTAGACTCCACCTTCTCTAGGGAGAGCTGTATGTGTGGAACCATCCCAGATGTGTGAAGCATACTCCATACAGAGGCGAATAACACCCCTATACAGAGCAAGAAACTGGGGTGGCGTGAAGTATATATATATATATATTATATATATATAATATATATATATATATATATATATATATATATATATATATATATATATATATATATATATATATATATATATATATATATATATATATATATATATATATATATATATATATATATATATATATATATATATATATATATAATATATATATATATATATATATATATACTTTCAATATTACTCTATGTACAGTATATTTAGAAGATATTCAATCATAGTATAAATAAATGCATACTGTGATTCAGCCTTTATTAATAAATAACTATATAACCTAAGCTAAAGCGATTATTCCACTTTGTTTCCCCCAACCCCCCTTTCTCTTCTAATAAAAGATATACCACAAGATATTACAGATGAAAGTTTAAAGATATCTGAGAGAAATCTGATTTCCATGAAGTATTTTGCTACTTAATAACGTATGCAAAAAGGGTCATAGTTTTCTGGGAAGAAAGAAAAATGTCACACAAGTACGGTGGCGACGCTAAAGTTGTCTAGGTCTCTCCTCAAGATGTTCCATGGGTCCTGTCAGGTATCTAAGGATTTCTTTTTAGAGTCACAAGTCACTGTCGGGACCCCCCAAAGATCCGGGGCTCCCCCGCATCGCAGGGTCCGCGGGGATCTTTTCGCCTCCACTGTACAAGTGAAAGTATAGTATATTTTATTTACCAGTTTTTATTTCATGCCTTACAAATTTATTACAAAGAATCAAATAATATATATATATATATATATATATATATATATATATATATATATATATATATATATATATATATATATATATATATATATATATATATATATATATATATATATATATATATATATATATATATATATATATATATATATATATATATATATATATATATATATATATATATATATATATATATATATATATATATATATATATATATATATATATATATATATATATATATATATATATATATATATATATATATATATATATATATATATATATATATATATATATATATATATATATATATATATTATATATATTTTTTTTATATTTTTTTTTATATTTATTTTATTTTAAAAAAATAATAAATTATAATATATAAGTTACTCTAATATCTAAATTTTCTGTTATTTTCATAGAAAACTAAATTTCAATGAGTAACTAATAAAAAATGTCAAAATTTATATTGATTAATTATATTATTGTATAAATATAAAATTAAAAATAAGCCATAATATTAAAACAGACTTACAGAACTCTATTTCAAAATGAACTAAGTAATATATCGCTAAGTAATGAGTTTGAGGTGAAATATTCATTCAGCTGCTCAAATATTATTTTTTCGAATATTTTGCTAAACGTGTGTGTAATAGTCCATAGTTTTTTTTGGGAGGGAGGGATCGTCTTTCTTAAATATAGGAGTCACGCGGGAAATTTTAAGGGTAGAGGGGAAAACACCTAAAAGGATTGAAACATTGAATAAGTTTACTAGTGAGGTGAAAATGATGTCAGCCACGAGATTTTATTTGTGGTTTGGCACGCTCAAGATATCACATTTTTAATTTTTTAAGCCAGTTGTTTTCTTTTGGACATCTAATAGGGTAATGTTTTCGAATATAAAATGTGAGTTCCACTGGGGTAAAAATGTTTCAATTTTTTTTTTATCCTGCCGAACTTTTTGTTAAAATTTCTGTTCCAATATTGATAAAATAACTGTTGAGTGAATCTTCGATTTTCTTTTGGTCTGTTGTGACTTCACCATTTATCGTTAATTGGTTTATTTTGTTGGTTTGATATTTGTTTTTATTGATTAGATGATTTATGAGGCTCCAAGTTGCTTTTGAATTATTATTTACCTCGCAGAATTTATTAGTGTAGTATTTCCTTTTCGCCTTTTTTAATAGTGCTTTTAATTGATTGCTATAATTGTTATATAATTGAAGAGGGATGATTCCTTGTTTATAATTACGGTAAAGTTTTTGTTTTTGATTTATTGAATTTAATAATCCTAGTGTTAACCATGGATTTTGGACCCTTTTACAGCCTAACTGCTTGGTATTGATTTTGAAGGTCTCATAATAACATATATATTTGATTGATAAAAGCACTGAAACTTGAGTCTATGTCTATTTGTTCATTGTATAAACTGTATAAGAAAAGTCAATTTCTTTTACTATATCTATGAATACCATTGCTAGTTACTTTATCTTCTCAGTATCTTATAGTTGTTAGGTAACTGGTTTTATTTAATTTCTATTGTACAAGGCAAGGAAAGTGATCAGTAAGGTCAGTCTGGATGATAAAAGATTTCATATTGGAATTTAAGTTTCCAAAAAATGTGATACAATAGGGTGGAATTTCTGTTTTCAATGTTGTTAGGCCTAGTGGGCTGTGTTATAAGGTTCTGCAAAGGGGTGGCTTATAATGAGGATTTTTTTGTTCAGCATTTCTATATTAAAGTCTCCAGCAATCAAAACATTTAAAGTATTATAATAATTATTGAATAATATTAATAATAACAATAATAGTAAAAAAAAAAAAAAAAATAATAATAATAATAATAATAATAATAATAATAATAATAATAATAATAATAATAATAATAATAATAATAATAATAATAATAATAATAATAATAATAATCATATAGAAATTCACCATCAGTCTTTGTATTAATAAAATCTTTACATTTAATTTCCAAAGTTCCGAAAAATTATTTTTAGACATCGTTTTGTTTCATTAAAATTATTCTTGAAAACAATCTACAAAAGAAGTAGAAAGTATACTTAAAACAATTTAAAATAGAAGTCGAAAGTTTACTTAAAACAATCAACAACAGAAGTAGAAAGTATGCTTAAAACAATCTACAATAGAAATAGATATTATACTTAAAACAATCTACAACAGAAATAAGAAGTATACTTAAAACAATCTACAACAGAAGTAGAAAGTATGCTTAAAACAATCTACAAAATAAGTAGAAAGTATTCTTAAAACAATCTACAAAAAAAAGTAGAAAGTATAATTACTATAAATTCCAAATGCATTTAATATATAATATATATATATATATATATATATTATATATATATATATATATATTATATATATATATATATATATATATATATATATATATATATATATATATATATATATATATATATATATATATATATATATATATATATATATATATATATATATATATATATATATATATATATATTATATATTTTTTATTTAAAAAAAAAATGAAAGTTTTAATTTTAAGAATTAATAATAAAAATAATAATAATAATAATAATAATAATAATAATAATAATAATAATAATAATAATAATAATAATAATAATAATAATAATAATAATAATTTCAATTTCAATTTCCACAGTTTATTCAGAAGAAAGTAAATTTACAAGTTTACAATATTATAGTAGGTCCTAAACTACAAAATACGATAATAATAATAATAATAATAATAATAATAATAATAATAATAATAATAATAATAATAATAATAATAATAATAATAATTTTTCAATTTCAATTTCCACAGTTTATTCAGAAGAAAGTAAATTTACAAGTTTACAATATTATAGTAGGTCCTAAACTACAAAATACGATAATAATAATAATAATAATAATAATAATAATAATAATAATAATAATAATAATAATAATAATAATAATAATAATGATAATTACTTTACTCTGAAAAGGGGCTTCTGAGGGGATACACACTGGTTTCCATAGAGCCCCAAAATTTAGTGATAAATAGTTCATCAGTATATTTTAATAACCATTAAGAAACGAATATGATGCATATAATATAATGAGCAATAGTAAAAAAATAATAATGATAATACATAAAGTAATAAAGATAGCAATAAAAATAATGATTACAACAAAGCTAATACTAACAAGAAATGTCGTCATAATAAGATTTTTTTAGAAATATTGGTAATCTTTGAGTTGTAATCATTATTCATTTTTTCAGTAACAAAATTTAAATGAACAATTCATCGAATAATGGTAATAGTAATAATAAAAATAATAGTAGCGGGAACAGGATTTTAATATTTATTCAACGACTATTTTCAATAATAGTAATATAATTAAAGAAAAGATAGCGATAAAGCAATAATAATAATGATAATTATATTATATAATAATATTTATAATATTAATAATAATAAAATAATAATAATATAATATAATAATATAAAAATAATTATAATAATTATTAATATAAAATATTAATAATATTAATTAAATAATAATAATTATTATTAATTAATAATTAGTTCCATTTTCAGCAGTAATACTAGTAAAAATAATACAACATTACTGGTAGTGTATGATATCGCTTGTACCATAGGATTATTTACAACATATATAACAATAATTGCAATAATAATATATAATAATAATAATAATAATAATAGAAATAACAATAATGATATTAATAAAGTAATAATAATAATAATAATAATAATAATAATAATAATAATAATAATAATAATAATAATAATAATAATAATAATAATAATAATAATTTTAAAGTATAGGTTTTTTATTTCAAGGATAATAAATAGCTCAGTGTAGGGACCACAACTGTTTTTTTAAGGTTTATCTTTGTGGTTTCTCACCTGAGTGTTTGGATACTTCGCCTTTCTTTCCCAAGGCATATAGTTAAAATTTATTGTAATTTAAAGAAATGAATTAAATATAATATAATTTTAAAAAAAAAGAAAAATAAATAATAAAATAAAAATAATAATAATAATAATAATTAATAATAATTTTTTAATAATTTTAATATAATAAATAATTAATAATAATAATAATAATAATAATAATAATTAAATAAAATCATTGGGAATATACTTAAACTTTTTAATTTTACAATAAAACAGAATAATATAATATAATAATATATATAATAATAATAATAATAATAATAATAATAATAATAATAATAATAATATAAATAATAATAATAATAAATAATAATAATATAATAATAATAATTATTATTATTATTATTATTATATTATTATTATTATTATTATTATTATAATAATAATATATAATAAATAATAATTATTCATTAATTTATAATAACAATAATAAAATAATAATAATAATAATAATAATAATAATAATAATAATAATAATAAAATAAATAATAATAATAATAATAATAATAATAATAATAATAAATAATAATAATAATAATAATAATAATAATAATAATAA
>SEYY01008196.1:5000-7500 GCA_009176605.1 Armadillidium nasatum
TAATTACTAAATTAAATATTTATATAACCAATAATATATATAAAGTATAAAAGTATAATATTTTGTCCTGGAAATATATATATATATATATATATATATATATATATATATATATATATATATATATATATATATATATATATATATATATATATATATATATATATATATATATATATATATATATATATATATATATATATATATATATATATATATATTATTATTTTTTTTTTTTTTTACAAGGATGGATTCTGATGTTAAATCCTCTCTTTCTGAAACTTTTATAAACTTTATAATGAGATAAAAATAATCCTAATCTTTTTAAAAGTATAAAAGAATATAATCTTTAAATTTTAAGCGTAAAAATATTGTAATCTTTGTTTAAAAAATATTTTATATCAAAAAGTTACAAAATTTTTCCCCCTTTTCCACATTCATAAAGTTTTCCATATATATATATATATATATATATATATATATATATATATATATATATATATATATATATATATATATATATATATATATATATATATATATATATATATATATATATATATATATATATATATATATATATATATATATATATATATATATATATATATATATATATATATATATATATATATATATATATATATATATATATATATATATATATATATATATATATATATATATATATATATATATATATATATATATATATATTCGATGTTTTATGGCTAAAAATCTGTCTTCCTACTATTACCATTATCTTGTGTTTCTGCCATTGCTCCCCTAATGGAACAGATTTTCCATTTTTTTTTTCAATATCTTACTACTTCTCACGAGACTGTCACTTCTCATCCAAATGCTGAGGTCCTCTATTTAGGGGATTTCAACGTACACCACACTGAATGGTTGGGTTCCTCTCATACTGATGCAGGTGGGAAGAGAGGCCAAATCATTCAGCATTCTTAACGACCTGGAGCAATTGATTAGGGAACCCACACACATTCCAGATCGTCCTAACCAATTCTTGAATACACTTGATTTGTGCTTCACTACTACTCCTTCTAGATATAAATACACCATTTTCCCTCCTATTGGTAACTCTGACCATTAATCTTATAGCTCTTAGTTATAATGTTCTCTCTCCAACAGCTCCACCATGATCTAAACGTACTTTCTGGCACTTTAATCTGGCTAATTGGAGGGCAATGCGTCGCTTCTTTGCTAACTATCATTGGAGTGAATCTTGCTTTATCTCGGGGGATGCTTCTGTCTCTGATGAAAAGGTAGGGGCCGTAATCCTTGACGGGATGGGCAGATTCATTCCATCTTCAACTAAATCTTTTTCTCCTCAAAATTCATGGTTCGATGGCAACTGTTCTCCTTGTCCTTCGGGAGAGAGACAATGCTTATCGTGAATGGAAAAACTCCTTCTCCTATCACTCTTGCTAATTTTCATTCAGCTCGGAATCGTTGCAGGGATGTTCTTCGACGGACTAAGCGTCCTTTCATAAAAAGAAAGTTCGCTGACCTCCATGGCTCTCCTACTGATAAAAATTTCTGGCCTCTTGTCAAAAATATCTCTAATAACTTCTGTAAATCTGCCTTTCCTCCTCTTATTCGCTCTGATGGTTCTGTAGCTAATACTCCCTCTGAAAAGGCTAATCTCTTCGGCCTTCTTTTTTCATCTAATTCACCCTGCTCGATTCTGGCATCCCTCCTCCTACTCCTTCTCCTCTCAGGTGTCCCATGCCTCTACCTGTAATTACTCATGATCGGGTGCATGGGATCCTGAAATCTATGAACGTCAGGAAGGCCAGTGGCCCGGATGGCATTCCCCTCGTGTTCTGAGGGAGTGTGCTTCCGAGTTAGTGCCTGTTCTCGTTCAGCTCTACTCTCTATGCCTTAATACTAATACTTTTCCTCTATGCTGGAAGCGTGCATTTGTTCAGCCGATTCCTAAGAAAGGTAGCCGCTCTGACCCTTCTAACTATCGACCTAAAACTCTCACTTGTGTTCTATCTAAAACTTTTGAAACTCTCCTCAACTCTCATTTCCTGGATCATTTGGAGTCTCATTCTCTTCTTTCTGATCACCAGTATGGCTTTCGACGCTCGAGGTCAACTGGTGACATACTTTCCAATCTTAATGATCTATGGGCTTCTGCCCTTAGGGACTTCGGGGAGTCTTGTGTGGTTGCGCTTGACATATTTAAGGCTTTTGACCGGGTATGGCATGCGTCACTGCTCTTTAAGCTTCCTTCCTTTGGGTTTCCTCCTTCCCTTTGTTTACTCTTGTCTAGTTTTCTCTCAGATCGTTCCATTTCGGCACTTGTAGATAGAAAAAAATAGTGAATTTTAAAAATTTGTCTTAAATTGTTTTTTGATTTTATTGATGCATGAGTAAATAAAAAAAAAATTATAAAATGGATTCTGCCCCCGTAACTCCCTATTCGTTAATGGTAATGAAATATATTCGAAAACTATTAATTTTTAACTAT
>SEYY01008196.1:10000-15000 GCA_009176605.1 Armadillidium nasatum
CATAAAAAAAAAAAAAAAAGTATTTTTTATTTTTTTTATTTATTTATTTTTTTTACTTTTATTTTATTTTATTTTCTTTTTTTTTTTACAAATAATTTTTATTTAGTATTTTACAATATATTACCCGTTGCTAAGGACTTAATTTTCTATTTCTCCTCTTCTTAAATATACATATGAATGAGCTTAATTTTTTTTTATTTCATTAAATGATTACTTCAAAATAAAATAAATGTTAAGGAGAAAGAATGTATAGTTTAAAAAATGTATAGTATGAAGTTTTCCTTCAATGTATAAAGTAAATATACAATACATGTACACTAAAAATATTATATATATTTCCTTTATAAAAATAATAATAATTTGTTCTCCTCATCGAAGACGTTGTTAGGTTATAATGTATGCATGAACCTCTTTGACTCGCTGTTTAACTTAGACAGGTCATACTGATAAACAACATCAAGTACTTTTTTTTTTTTTTCATTACATAGGCCTATTTCAAGCTCTGATGAACACTGATCAACATCTTTTTACTATGACTTAGGCCTATTTCAAGTACCAATTTTTTTTCGACTAAAGAATCTCCCTATTTACTATCCATCATTATACTATAAATGCATGGCAGGAGGGGTATGAATTCCCCTCCGTTGGGTGGCTCAGTCCTCCAGCTGGTCTCTCTTTTACTTTATGTTTATTTATATATGGAAAACTTCTGACATAGATGAGCCACTTTTCACTTCTAATTATAGAAAATGCAATAATCTTCTAGTTCTTCTTCCTCACGCCCTATCTGGCACTTTGCAAAAGATGTCAACTTTAATTTTGCTTCTCCCTCTTTCCCTCCTCTCGTATCTTCTGACAGTATAACTGACGTTTTGCTTTCCTCTAAAGCTGAATTCTTCGCTCAAACTTTTCTCTCAAATTCTACCATAGACGATTCCGAAGCTGTTCATACTCCTTCAGGCCCCTCCAAATCATTTATGACTAAAATTGCAATTTTTTCCAAAGATATCATTTCTGATCTCTCTGAGCTTAACACTAAGAAGGCGTAGGGTTCTGATGGCACCTCTCCTGTGGTTCCCAAAACTTGTGCTTCCGAGCTGTACCCTACCTTGGTAAACTACCTTTCTACTTCAACTTTCCCTTCTTTCTGGAAACGTTCGCATATTCAACATGTGCCGAAAAATGGGATCCTTCTCAACCATCTAACTTCTTTCTTATTTTTTTTTAACCTCAGTTCATCCTTTCTAAAGTTTTTAAATCTATCCTTAATTAACAGGAAGATTTGGAAACATCTCAATTCTTTTAAACTTATCTCTGATCTCCAATGTGGCTTTCTTAAAACACGCTCTACTGGTGATCTTTTTTCCATTCACTCAGACTCTTGGTCCTCCTCCCTACGGCATTTCGGTGAATCTTTTGCTGTTGCGCTAGGCATATCGAAAGCTTTCGATAAAGTCTGGCACAAAGCGTTTCTTTCCGAATTTCCTTCTTTCGGAATTTATCCTTCACTCTGTGACCTTCCCTCTCATTTCCTTTCCGGTGGTTCTATAGCAGCTGTTGTAGACGGTCACCGTTCTTCCTTTAAATCTATTAATAGTGTTCTTCTTCAAGGATCTGTCATATCCCCAACACTTTCTTTACTTTTTTTAACGACCTTCTCTCCATTAGTTTATCTCCTATCCACTCCTATGTTGATGACAACACACTTCATTACTTCTTTCAATTTGAAAGGAGTAATGCAATACCTACACACCTTCATATTTTTAATTTATTACCACCCCCAGGTAATTGACGCATGGAGGATGGATTTGGAGCAACTGACCTCTGATCTAGGTCTTATTTCAAATTGGGATGGAGAAAATGACTCAAAAACTCAGTTCCTCCATCTCTCTACTCGACACAACCTTCCACAGAACTATGAAATCTTTGAAAACACTGAACACAAAGCTGAATTACTTCTTAATATTCTAAGAGTTTCTTTTTCACCTGATCTTTCTTGGAAAGCTCCGAGTTGCTTTCAGAATATCTTCACTTCATCCCAGCTACTTGCTATTTATAGGAGTGTTGTTCGCTCCTGTTTGGAGTACGTATCAAAAATCTGGGGTGGTTTCACTCATGCAACTCTCCTTGAAAAGGTGGAAGTCTAGGAATTTTCGTCTTATCAATTCTCTCTCTCTCTCTCTCTCTCTCTCTCTCTCTCTCTCTATACTATATATATATATATATATATATATATATATATATATATATATATATATATATATATATATATATATATATATAATATATATATATATATATATAATATATATATATATATATATATATATATATATATATATATATATATATATATATACCATCCGCTATTACAATACCTCCTCCATTAAAAAGAGACTCGTGTGACACGCCTTTCTACACGGCCTCATCCATTCTCTGTCTTACTCTCTGACTCCAGACTTAACTGATTTGCTCAATCTTACTAGATTCTACTGAAACACACTCCCTTTATTTATTTTCCCAACTTTCTATGACTTACATACCTTCAAACGCAGAGTATTGCAACATGTCAGCCTTTAACTTGATCAGATTCCCGGTTTTTTTCCCTAACTCTGGTGGAAATTTTAGTAGGCCTTTGGTCTTTGCCCACCGGAGGTGAATATATATATATATATATATATATATATATATATATATATATATATATATATATATATATATATATATATATATATATAATATATATATATATATATATATATATATAAAATATAATTTCAATTTTTATAAAACAATAATAATAATAAATTATTATTATTATTTTCATTATTACTATATTATTAATTAAATTATTTAATTAATATTAATTAATTATTATACTACTGTTACTATTATCAGGATTATAATTTATTAATATTATTATTTTCATTATTACTATTATTATTACCATTTATTAATTTTTTTTTATAACTACAACCTTTTCCACAATCGCGGGTGGTGTCAATCGCAGGCCACATCTATCCAAACACCCACCCCTTCACCACTCTTTCCCATTCATTCCTATCCTCTGTCAACCGAACACCCTCCTCCCAATTCATCCCTCTATCACTTAACAGCTCCTTGACATTTCTCATCCAATTTCCCCTCGGTCTTCCAATATCTCTCCCGCCCTCAACTTCTGAAAGAAATACCTTTTTATCCATTTTCTCTTCATTCATCCTATAAACATGTCCAGACCATCTTTGCATACTTGTTCAGCTCTCACCACAATACTCTTTCTCCATCCACACATTTCCTTTATTCTAACATTCCTGACTCTATCTCTTCCACCAACTCCACAAACCGCTCTCAGATCTTTCATTTCGAAAACTTCTATATTTTTCCCTTTTCCTAGCGTTCAAACTACCATACTTCACTCCCATACATAACTACCGGTATACAACATCCGTCAAACATTCTCACCTTCAGTTTCTTTGGTAATCTTCCTCTACCAAAAATATCCCTCAAACTACCCAACACCTTCTCCCCTTCCCTTATTCTATGACCAACTTCATCACCCATACTAACATCAGCCTCTCCAAAAATCACCCCATGATACTTAAATAAATCGACTAGCTCCAATCTCTCTCAACCCGCTTTAATTTGTAAATCATCTCCCTCATCCACACACCTCTCCCCTCATTTATTAATAATGTTTATTATTATTATTACTACAATTATTATTATTTTCAATTTTATTATTTATAAATATTAATATTATCATTACTAATATTATTATTTTCATTATCATATTATTATCATTTAATTATGTATTAATATTATTATTACTTTTATTATTATTTCTAATCATTATTATTATTATTATTATTATTATTATTATTATTATTATTATTATTATTATTATTATTATTATTATTATTATTAATTATTAATTATTTAATAATATAAACTATTATTATTATTTTAATTATTTAATATTATTAATCATTATTATTATTAGTATTTAATTATATATTAATATTATTATTTATTACTACTATTACTATCATTATTAATTATTTTTAATTTATTACCTTTTTATTATATTTATTAATATATTAATATTTAATTATTATTATTATTATTATATTCATTATTATTATTATTATTATTATTATTATTATTATTATTATTATTATTATTATTATTATTATTATTATCATTATCATTAGTTATTATTATTATTAAAAATGGGGTAAAATCTTCAAATTCTTTTAGTTTATTAATTAATAACTCCGTCTAAGTTTTTATTTATTTATTTTTTATCTCGAATTCTTTTTTAAAAATATTTAAAGATTTTTTCGAAAATAAGAAGAAAAAATAGTTTGTTAAAAGAGGATTTCAAATTTACTTAAATTCTTTTCTTGTAAAATAAATAGATTAATAACAGGTATTTTGAGAGAGAGAGAGAGAGAGAGAGAGAGAGAGAGAGAGAGAGAGAGAGAGAGAGAGAGAGAGAGAGAGAGAGAGAGAGAGAGAGAGAGAGAGAGAGAGACAGAGAGAGGAGACTGTATATGTGTGTGTGAATGAGACTGAATGAGTGAGTGAGATGGATTGGGAGAGTGGATGAGAGTTGGTGAACGAATAAGTGAGTGAGTGAGTGAGTGAGAGTTACTGATTAGAAAGTGTTTGTGAGTGGGTGAGTGACTAAGTATATAATATATATATATATATATATATATATATATATATATATATATATATTATATATATATATATATATATATATATATATATATATATATATATATATATATATATATATATATATATATATATATATATATATATATAATATATATATATATATATATATATATATATATATATATATATATATATATATATATATATATATATATATATATATATATATATATATATATATATATATATATATATATATATATATATATATATATATATATATATATATATATATATATATATATATATATATA